>JAVTVY010050002.1:0-225392 GCA_036873755.1 Hanleya hanleyi | reverse complement strand
CATGTGTCACCCATCACACAAGCAAGGGGCATCACAACCCCCATGAAATATTACTGCAAATAAAGTTAATTAGCATAATTAGTATGTCGGACGTAACATAAGACGGAAAATCTGAAGATTTTTGATAAATCTAATTTTTTTAAATATGTGTTTGCATTTGTCAGGAACTTTACATTCATGAAAAGACAGAAGGGGCATAACTTTCATGTTAGTGTACGGTAGTATGGAAAACCCAGTACACTGGAAATAAATGGATTTTTCTGGCTTACAACCTTATAATATTTTCCTGAAAATTGTAACGGGTTTATCGAAATAAAACTAGGAAATTTTTTATCCTTGGGCAATGGTAACACAACACTATACAGTGTGCATGGAAAATTTTTTTTTAGCAGATACCATAATCTTGCACTCACTCACACCGGCGGCCATCTTGCACCCGCCACCCACCATCCACCACAGCGGCCATCTTGCACCCGCCACCCACCATCCACCACAGCGGCCATCTTGCACCCGCCACCCACCATCCACCACCAGCCGTCTAGACTATAAATAACGCGTAGTATGTTCCCATTTATTCACAAAATACAATCATGGGTTCAAGACGAGCACTGTTCACACACCCTAGAGATCCTAGAGATGCTACTAGAGAACACAGAGAGATGATTAGCAGTGAAGATGTTGGTGGAATAACCATAACTACAAGCTTTCAGCGGGTTATTGAAGACGAAACCATGATAAGACGAAGTACAGAAGAACTGGAAGAGCTACAGAGGGCTGTAATACAAGAAGATGCGAGGTTGATAAGGCGAAGTAGAGAACAGGACGAAGAAATCAGCAGGATGGCTGCCATAGAAGAAGATGATGAGAGAGATGACGATATAACTGATGGAGAACAAGACGAGCTTCCATGGTTAAATAGTAATAGACCTCCAACAACAACTACACAAACGCCAATTATAACAACGTCGGCTTCCGAAACTCCGATTATAACGACTTCGGCGGCTTCGCAAACAACACCACAAGCATGCTCTTGGGCCGAGATAACCCGCCTCAACGAACAGATTAACGGGATGAGACAAGACATGAATGTAATGGACGCTGAGATTTCAAGACAGGAAAAAGAGCTACATAAAGAAGAAAAAAAATCAAAGTGTAGCGTGTGTACAGATGAAGATAGCCAGTACGCAGTATTGCCGTGTGGCCATTTATGCATCTGTAAAGATTGTTGGGTCACGCTGACGTGTGTAGGAGACATGTGCCACTGCGTTGAAGCAGGCGAACAACATTTAAAAATCAAGTGTCCAATCTGCAGGAAGCATGTGGGTGGAATAAAAAGAATCTACCGCTCATAAAACAAGTGTCGTAACACTTTCAAAGGCCCTTTTCAGGGCCACCCCATCTTTCCGGAAGAGGAAACTTCTATGAAAAAGCACAAAAAAATTAACACCAACTCCCATCATCCTCTCCCCAAAGAAAAATTTTTTAAAATTTTTTTTACCATTTTTTTGAAATTATTGAAAAAAAGGGGTAAAGGGGGGAGGGAGGGGGGGAGGGAAGGTTGGTGGAATAGCCAAAAAATTTTTTTTTTTTTAAATTTACAAAAAAAGGAAAAAAAGAATCATGGAGCCAAAAAAAATCTTTTTAATTTTCTATGTTTTTTACTATATTAAAAAGGGGAAAAAGGGGTAAAGGGGAGAATGGAGGGGGGACAAGGGGGAGGGAAGGTTGGTGGAAGAGCCAAAAAAAAATGAAAAAAAGAATGATGGAGCCAAAACAAATCTTTTTAATTTTCTATTCTTTTTACCATATTAAAAAGGAAAAAAAGAATGATAGAGCCAAAAAAAGAATGAACACTAACAAGCATTTTTTTAATTTTCTACTATTTTTATTAACACAAATAGAATGAACGTGTTCACAAGGGTATTGAATGTTAATACAATTATATCTGAGTATTGAATTTTTTAATACAATTAACAGTAAAAAAACTCTGAATTTTTAATACAATTATACGCTCTCAAGCCACTTCAATGAATGTGTGTAGGAATACGGTAAAATGTTTTTCAACACTTGTTCTGAACACTTGTTCAATAGTTCTGCAACAAGACTTGTTTGAATTCATCATCATCTTTCCGTCCCTGGTGCACGTAAATGTAGGTAATAATCTCTTCACGTGGAATTTTGGGAGGGCAGGCAGCTTCCACTCCCAGGGCAATTTGCGTCTCGGTCACGGCCTGTAGTACTTCAGTGATCAGTGCGTATGAGGGTACACTAGTGTCCTGTGGAATTTGAGGTCTGATTAGATCCAGGACTGTGTCGATGTACTTCTGATAAATATAGTGAGACACCTGGTAGGCCAGAGCTTGACGAATTGTACTTGCGAGACTCTGCAACTTCCGCCAGGCCGTAAATTTCAAAGTGACACCCTGAGGACAAGGTACACGCTCTTGCGTATCTAACCGCATTTTCCATTTACGGATATGCACGAGGAGCTCATCGTTGAAATAGGCACAGCTCACAAAGATGTCGTCACCCACATAAAATTTCGCTTCGTCACTCCCCTGGTCGCGAATAACAGCATCGATGGCGTAATCAAGGGTCTCCAGTTTTTGCCAGGTGTCTAAGGTCATGGCAATATGCTTACCGGGTCTGTCGTTAAAGCCCGATGCATTAAAATGCACTTCTTCGTCTTTCACACTCACAGTTAAATAGGCTGAGAGCTCCCAAATGTCCGTGTGGGCTGCCTGGTAGGCCTGTTGAATAATGTTATTGATATCTTGCACAGACATAGGAAGTTGCACTTCTTCTTTCACAGGCACTTGCTGGGGTACTACTGGCTCAAGCACTGACACAGGTATTTCTAACGGTGTTAGTCGGGGGCGGTTGGATCGTCCAGCGCGTTTGACAGGTGTACTCTCTGGGGTAGTGTGCGTACGTTTGCTAGCTGTACGCTCTTCGGTGGTATCCATGACTAAGATATCATCATCTACGAGGGGAATTTCAAGTAGATCTGCTAGTTCTTCATTTTCCGTCTTCTTCAGCGCCTCCACGAAGGCTAGAAATGCATAGGGGCCACGGCGCAGTAGACCATCGATGAGTTTTCTGTTTTGTCGTGAAGGGGTGTTCTCGGCCATGATATCTTCGACACCCTGTTTCAGGAGTATGTTATCGGCCATAAGCACATCACATAATGCGCCCACATGCTGCATCTCATCAACGAGGCGAGGACGGTTCTTTTGAAGCGTGACTAGGTCGGCTGAATTCATCATGACTATGGGCTCAGGCTGGTGAGTAACTGCTACCGTGTAAAAGTCTGGTGAATTTGCACTGGTAAAATGAAATATAGTGAAAGGTTCTCCACAGCTCATACAAAACAGGCAAGCCGGCTGGCTAGAGGTGAAGCAGACTAGAGGTGAAACAGGCAGGCAGGCGGGTCAGGTCAGGTAAGTCAGAGTGCTCCGCAAAGGTAGTGCAATGAATACACCCCTACCCTAAAAATCGACTCCTTTTATACGTTTTTCTACAATCCGCCATCTTGCACCCGCCACCCACCATCCACCACAGCGGCCATCTTGCACCCGCCACCCACCATCCACCACAGCGGCCATCTTGCACCCGCCACCCACCATCCACCACAGCGCCCATCTTGCACCCGCCACCCACCATCCACCACAGCGGCCATCTTGCACCCGCCACCCACCATCCACCATACACCACACGCATAAAAAAATAGCGGCCATCTTAAACCCGCCACCCACCATCCACCACAGCCGCCATCTTGCACCCGCCACCCACCATCCACCACAGCGGCCATCTTGCACCCGCCACCCACCACCATCCACCATACACCACACGCATAAAAAAATAGCGGCCATCTTAAACCCGCCACCCACCATCCACCACAGCGGCCATCTTGCACCCGCCACCCACCATCCACCACAGCGGCCATCTTGCACCCGCCACCCACCATCCACCACAGCGGCCATCTTGCACCCGCCACCCACCATCCACCACAGCGGCCATCTTGCACCCGCCACCCACCATCCACCACAGACGCCATCTTGCACCCGCCACCCACCATCCACCACAGACGCCATCTTGCACCCGCCACCCACCATCCACCACAGCGGCCATCTTGCACCCGCCACCCACCATCCACCACAGCGGCCATCTTGCACCCGCCACCCACCATCCACCACAGCGGCCATCTTGCACCCGCCACCCACCATCCACCACAGCCGCCATCTTGCACCCGCCACCCACCATCCACCACAACCGCCATCTTGCACCCGCCACCCACCATCCACCACAGCACCACACGCATGCGCACATCGACACTTCTGACGTCACAACAGGTTCTGCGCATGCGCAGTGAAGCGCTATATCGTCCATTGACTCTTTGTATACTACTAATGTTGAGTGGTTCCAATTGAATGTATATTAATATGTACTCCTACGGAGGTGCTCCTATATAGAGGAGGGATTCACCTACTGAACTGAACTGAACTAAGGCTACAGATAAGCCAAATCTTGAAGCTGTAAGCGGCTGTAAGAAATTGCCCATTAACAGAACACAAACCATCGAATCTTGCCCATTTACTCAACAATCTCTGGCCAGTTCCATATATCATGAAAAAGCAATTTTAACTGATATAGGCTACCTGTACGGTTCTTGTGAAAAATAATTATTTTAGCCGTTTCTAGTCTGAAATGGAAATTCATTCAATTAAATTGAACCACACCCGAATCCCAGTGAAGTGAGTTAATGTTTTTCAACTCACACAGGGACAATAACAATATTTGAGGAGAATAGATAGGTAGCCTAGCTGTTCTCTATGCTGATTGACACTGAATAGAGTGCATTTCAAAGACAGCGCTTCCATGCGTATTCGAAAAACCGAAGAAGAATCAACACACCCGGTCAATCTAGATAAATTATCATTTGGTTTAGCCTCAAACACTAATTGCCTTGCAACCATACTAACATAGAATTGATAGCAGATAGCATTTTTTATTTTTTTTTGTCTGCGAGACTAATAATTCTTCATTCTGTTTTCACTTTGACTCAGTAAATAATTGCAACTGAGAATCATTGACAGTTTTCTTTAGCATAGATCCTCTTCGAGGAAGTCACCACAGTATCTACATACCAACCAGCACATATTAATGTGGGTGAATTTTGTAAGACATATCCTGAAAATTGAATGATTCTACTAAGACCACCAGCCAGAAAACAAAATGACAATGAAAACAAACCCAAGCCTAAAGGTTTTGTTACTTCTATTGATTTAACATGTTAAAGACAATATGTTTGAAACAATGCAAGTGCTCAGCTCACCTGTTAGCTGTTTGTCTAAGGGGAAACTCATATACCGATAACACATGTCTTATCCTTTTCCATTAAACTACATTTTAATACTCCTTTCGCAACAATGTTTGCTTAGCCATGCTCATATTCGCATTAAGCGTTCGTCAGAACCTGATCCGAAAATTCCGCTCGTTCAAAAAAGTCGTGTATATAATACTCAATTGCTCAATTAAATACAACAAAACAAAGCAATACTTATCTCTTAGATTCTTGTCTCTTTTCCTGCAAGTGCTACTGTATTCTGTTTAATACTCATCAGTCTGCTTCTTGAAAAGCGTGTTCACCTGGAACTGATACTTGAAATAGCAAGTCTGGGTAGGAAAATCCGATATTAACTTCTGCTGACAAGCCGGCGAAATGGAGCTGGAGATTCTGTTTCAGTTCAGAAACTGGCCATCAAAATCATTCTCCAGGTTCTTGATCTGTTGTGTAATGTAGTTCAAAGTCGTAGAAATCTCAACCACAGTTGTAATATCCATTGTGGTTTCGTAGGAGAGAAAAATTTACCAGCACGGTCCCAGTCAGTCGTGCTGAATGGAAACTTCATTACAACTCCTTAGTTTAATACATATCCCAGGGCGGGAAACACCGCCCTGAGGTCAAGCCCAATTGTTAAACAAAACAATTGATTACATAAACACATTACACCAACCAGAGAAAGTAATTTCTCTCTAATTCATGCTTCAACCGAGAGAAATAACATTTATCAACCAAGAAATATAGAGCTAATACTGGACATACATGTACGATAAAATGAAGCCTCTTATCCCTATTTAGACGGTTAGTATCCCAAGTGAAGCGAGCCTTTGAAATGCAGCAAAAGATTTTAAAAATCTCCCAAATGAACCAAATTGCATGAAATTGAAGGAGTATTTTTCCACTTTAGAATCAGGTCTGAAAGATACATCTAACCACTGCATTCTTCGCGTTTCGGTTGTCCGCGGATAGTTGTTCTAATTTGTCCTTACTCTACCTTACTCATGGAAAACAACCACTTAATGGAGATCAAAGGATCATGCTGACAGACAGACAGGAGATTGCAGATTGTTGTGAAATAACCACAAACTGCTTCATCAGGCTTAATTTTTAGAAGTTGAGAGTTGTGGAAGACCAGTCCCTGGCGCTATTTTGCAGAGTCGAACGATCAGTGGAGGCGACTGTATAATTTCCTATTTAGACAGGTACTAATGTTGAATGGGCTAGACGGGATGGAGGTGTGGAGCCGGCAAAGACTTCTGTTGCTGGTAGCCCATGCAGCTAGGACGCTTTTTTCCCTCTAAAAAAAGGGGAATGTGTACTGAATTTTGTATATGTTTGAGCTGAAAGACAAGGCTACTTGATGTAGTGGGTTATTTGTAGCGGCGAATATAGGGAATTTATTACAAGACATCATTTAGGGAATATAGTTGCTCAGTCAGTTTACTACATATAATTAAGTAATTTTTTAGTGGTTTGATGCTTAAATACCAGTGCTCACTTTGATATCACTGTGGACAGTTTGGCTGACTCAATCGTCGAAATAACAATTTGATAACATTTGTAGGTCAAATGTGATCAGCTCTGTCAAGGATAGAATATACGGGCTATGGTTGAATTTCACCATCATGCATCATTTAACTGACTTTCAAACTGGGTACTGTAGGCTATATAGACCAAAACTTACGAAGTGATCATACTGCAGACTGGTATCGCTGGGTATTGCTGATGACATGTACATGTAACTCTAACATGTTGAATATGGGAGCTAACGGTTTTTGTATCCAGCCATAATGCCAACAATGAATATTTCTTCTTGATTAATGACAGCGATCATTAGCAGCTAATTGGGATAGCGATCAGTGGGTTTCATTTTGTATTAGTATTGTCTTTTGGCTGATCCAGTTCAACTTACAGATATGTTTGTTTGTTTTTAGATCTGGTAAATCTGTGGTGCACAGAACTGCATGATCTTGTTGAGGGGTTGAGCAGAGTTAATATAGACTGGTGAATGTAATTTGTTGTACGACCCCAGTAGTATATGCAGCTTGTTTATCCATTATGCCTCAAAATAAGATGTCCACCAAAACTGGAAAAGGTAAGATACTGTATTGAACTCATTTATTTAAATTTGTCAGTTTTCATGAACTTGGAATGTTGTTCCAATGACACTTTGTTAATCATCTGTGCGAACCCAGTCAAATCTAATCTCGACAG
The DNA here is from genome assembly GCA_036873755.1 of Hanleya hanleyi. NCBI lineage: Eukaryota > Metazoa > Mollusca > Polyplacophora > Lepidopleurida > Hanleyidae > Hanleya > Hanleya hanleyi. Next base: position 217,834 of record JAVTVY010050002.1, on the reverse strand, counting down.
ATTTACCTGGGCCTGTATGCCCCGGTATATGAATTCAGTGAGCGGTATAGGTAACCTCATTTTCCTGGGAGTTGCTTTGCATTTAGTTGTTCATAGCTGATCCATGTCAATAATCGAGCAATCAGAATGTTGTTATGACTGCTGACATCATATATGCCAACCTCAAAGATATCTTTCTTCGGTAAGCCCGATATTCTTTTCTCGAATGCCGACTTGAATTGTCAATATCTGTGAGATGTGGCGCACGAGATGAGGAGAGCCACAGATTGGATGAAGCTTCTGGACATGTGCAGATCTATGCTAATTAGCATGATCAGGCTTTGTATAGTGACAAATTTTGTGAAGAAAATTCATCTGAAAAGTTATCATGGTTATACATGCATTTAATTTTGAAAGAAATAGTTTTTATGCTCCGAATGTGCCAAAATAAACTTGCGGCTGCCTGTATAGTAAGTTGACCCTCATGGCTGTTCCTGAAGAAAATACATGGGATTTGGGGGGGGGGGGAGATTTTTCAGTTCCATGGTATATGTGTGGTTGGTGGTGTAAAGTCATATAATATTAGGGAGGGTTCATACTTCATGTAAGAATCACGAGACAATGCATACAATAGCCAAGTCTGGGGACAACAATGTGTCTAGACCTGTGTCTTTTTAGCGACACAAAAACCCAGACAATAGTTCCTACATGAAGTATCGACCTTAGGGCGATATGATAGATGGTATGGGCGGTTGGAGTCAGAAAAAGTAGTCTCCCCCCATCCCATATTGCCTTTTTCTGGAACAGCCCTCAATGCCAATGAATACCACCATCGCTTATATGCACTTCATTTGGTCCTGTTAGTAACATCCTTCAGTTAGGGAAATGTAAAGATAATGTCCAACATTGGGAGAAAAAGTGTCTGACTTGCAAGCAGCATGCAGAGAAATTCCTGAAGCCTATGAATGAACAAATGAATCCACATGTGCAAACTCATCTAAGCTTATACTGCATCATCCTACCATCACGGTCAGCCATGGTAACTTACACTTCCCAAAAAACTCAGGGTTCTACCTATATAATTTAATTCAAAGTTGTCTTATATCTGTTTTGATGTTTAATTCTATTTCTAGAGCTCACCAATCCTCTTCTGATGTCTCCAAGCAAGTTGACAAATTGTCAACTCCAGTTGAGTAGCCCATGGCACTCTGCCCTGGGGAGCACCAAGACCCTTTTGGGAGCTAGAAAAGGGGAATATGAGTCCCCACTAAACCTTCTGCCATCAAAGATTGCAACTGGTGCACAGCAATTATCAGGGGTCGGCTTGAGTTTTAAGTCTGGAACACCAGCTGCTGCAAAGAAGATCCCTGTTAAACTGACTGTATCTCACACCAAGAATGTACAAGATCTTGGATCATCTATGGGATCCAATTCATCATACAGCTCTTTGACAAGATGTAATCAACTGGAAAACAAACTACTGCAGAGCAAACTTGAGTACAGCGGACAGGGTCTTGTTCTCGGCTCGACAAGTTATAGTCAGTTGAAGTCGCCATATCTCTCTTCAAGACCACGTCTATCAATGGGTGATTTTCCCTTTCTCAGTGAAACATTTGGATCAAGAAATTCTATTTCAACAGCACTTCAAAATAATTTATATCTTTAGCTTGGATAATTATGCGTCTGAAATCATGTTTTTAAAATTATTTTGAACTGTCTTATTGTTGAAACTCAAATTAAACAAGAAAGAAAGTTTTTAAGCAAATCTACAATGCAAGATAACATGCAATGAAATCATATTCATGTTTGAGGTTTGCAACACATGTATATATTAGTAAGTAATAGTATATATTGCCTGGACTGACATTTGAATGAACCTACAAAATTGTGATAAAGAGCAATTTCAATGGTTGAATTAATGATACCATTGTTTTGTGTTTGCCCTAACACAGACCAAATGTGTTATCATGAGGATTTTCAAAGTGCATTGCGACCTCATGACCTGTCTGTATATTTCAGTAAGAGTCAGCCATTTGATTCTGTTCAAAGGGGATTATCTGATTGGTCAACAGGGTAATTTCCCTTTTTCTTCGCATCAAATTTGGCTTTCACATATTCTATAAGGCGGCAGTCAGTTTCCCTCATCATCTGATCATTATATTTATCAGCCTTTTATGAAATCAGTTGCTTGGAACCATTTTCTTGCAGGACTGTGTATGAAGGATGAATTGTGTTCAAATGAGGCACAAATTGGGCTTATAAATATCTTATTTCCTTTAAAACAGGCAAGAGTTTGTTAGGGTTGAAACTTGGGGAGACCAAGTTGACATCACCTCTGAACCTGACTTCAGAAAACAAATGGCTGACTTCTGCGACCATAAAAGTTTGCCAAGACTCCCAGAATCTGTCGCAAAAGCCACTGGAGAAGGGGTTGACTGTTCCATTGAAGAAGGCACCTAAGGTCACGAAAAAGGCCCCAAAGGTCACAAGGAAGGTTACGACCACCCCAAAAAGTAAAGTTCAGCAAAATGAATCCAAAGGCAAAGAAAGGGTTGAGGAGCGAAGAGAGAACATCGAGGCCCCCTGGTATGACATAGGGAAGGAGACAACACACGATACTGGTATTGAGATGCCTGTGTTCATTCCACCAGAAAGAGACGCAGCACTTCTTTCACATTTGAGGCCAGTGACAGATATTCTCAGTAAGAAGGTGAGGTGATGCAGTACTACTTCAAACTCTTCTGTCATCCTGGTGACCTTTAAAACAGGATGTTAAATGTAGAATCAATTGAGAAAATACAAGTAAGCTTGAATATTCACTGTCGGTTAGTCCGGATAATGTAACACTAACCTTGAACACCCAAGGTGAATATATGGTAATGTCTCCAATAATTAATCACTGTTAGACCACAGTTTAACTCAATTGAATAAAAAACTTAGCATGAGCATCGACAGGATTTCATGAGAGGGGTTCATTTCCTGTGCCTAATAGAGAGCCCAAAACTGTGCTAACGTAGTAAAATAGCATGCAGTTGGGTGCTCAGAGGGGGTTGTTCAAAACCAATGAACCCCCTAGAGAAGCCCTTACTCAGACTGAAGGATGTCTTCTTTCTCAAACATCTTGTAGAAGAGCTCAACAGTGAACAGTTAGTTTTAGACAATCAGAGCTGAATATAGGCAGAATTATTTGTTCGGAATTGGCTTCTCTAGAGTGTTTTCAATTCATTGAATTATTAGAGACCTGTACATTCAGTCTCTGAATTGAATATTTTCACCCTTAAAAAGTAATTGTTTCTCCAGGTGGCCCTACTCAATGCTGTCAGTTCATCTTTGATATGCTCTCCTAACTACAAGAATAATAAAGACGAGGCCCGTGGTCAGTTGATGGCACTGGCAGAGAACATGTCCCTCTATGATCCAGAGTTTGTACTCAAGGTAATAAAACAAGCTTTTTATCTCCGTGATATTGAATGAGGGTATGATGCAACTCATCTCGATTTGTGGATTCAAAGAATGAACTTGCCACATGGATAAAAAAGAAACTATATAGTCATGAAAGAACGTTAAACTATTGAATTATCACGAAAAGGCATCATTTTGTGTAAAAAGATCACAGATTTTGTTTCTGCTAATGTGATGAGTATATTTATTGCTCAAATCTACACCTGCTATATTTGCCCTAATCCTCCTTTGAGATTCTGCTGTAGACTAAAAATTCTCACCCTCTGGAGCCTCAGCCAATAGGTTACACTGCGCCTGCGCCCAAACGCACTTCCCCAAATCCTTTTTCTTCCTACAGCCACAGCGTGTGGACGTGTTTAGAATAGAGCTCTGCTAAGAATTAGATTTTGATTTTTACCCCTCAGCCCATAGGGCTGTGGGGTCTTGTCGTTGCCATGTACGTACGTCCGTCCGTCCTAGCGTCCGGCCGTCCGGCAACATTTTCTTGTCCGCTAAATATCTGCAGATCTATCAAGTCGGGCCTGACCAAACTTTGGTGAGAGCTTCCTGAATGTTGACAGATGAAATGATTAGATTTTCAGATGGCTATGATGATGTCATGATTTTTAATTATTTTCTTTATTATTTATTGATGGCGTAGCTTTTGCACTGTTATCTATGCCCATCAACATGTTCTTGTCCGCTGAATATCTGCAGATCTATGAAGTCGGGCCTGACCAAACTTTGGTGAGAGCTTCCTGAATGTTGACAGATGAAATGATTAGATTTTCAGATGGCTATGATGATGTCATGATTTAAAAAAAAAAAAATTATTATTTATTGATGGCTTGCCGCTTAGCTTTTGCACTGTTATCTATGCCCATCAACATGTTCTTGTCCGCTGAATATCTGCAGATCTATCAAGTCAGGCCTGACCAAACTTTGGTGAGAGCTTCCTGAATGTTGACAGATGAAATGATTAGATTTTCAGATGGCTGTGATAATTTCATGATTTTTAATTTTTTTAAATTTTTTAATTTATTGATGGCTTAGCTTTTGCACTGTTATCTATGCCCATCGGGAACCCTTGGTTGCATGTTTCGTTGTGAATTTTGAAGGTAAGCTGGTTCCTTGATACAAGAAAGCCTGGTCCATTCATGATTCTCATTGAATGAAGGACAACATTTTTCTTAAATTTTGCTATTAAATCATTCTATTCTACATGTACATCATATGATTTATTCTAAAACTTTTGCATGAACCATATTTGTGTCCACACATTTAACTGGTACAACATAATGCTTCAATTTTTGTCACCAAACATGTTACTGTACCTTGGAAATTATGTAAAACGAGTGATTAGGAGAGCCCATTTTTAGCCTGACTGTGTGCAATTTTGAATCAGTTTGCATACCTGGAGCTTATGCCCCCCCCCCCCCCCAAATAATGATAAGGGTGGGCCTGTGTCAATAAGTGTGTTTACTTGTTATCACACTTGTGCAATGCATAAATTGCCACTGATAAAGCTACACTTCCTTGCATGCTGTAATCCCAGCACACCACTCCCGTGAAATCGAAGTCTGTTATATACGGTATCCAGGGATTTTTTGCAGGTTCCGATCCCAAACTCCCAGTTCCTTTTCGTAATTCATTATTGAGGGTCCAATTTTTTTAAGTGAATTTCGGCGCAAAGAGCCTGTGATCATTCACAAAACAGAGGTTTATTAACATGAAATTCAATACCCAGCTATGCAATCGGATCGCAAGCTTCCAGAAGCTTTTTCTAGGAGTATTTCCTTCAGAAATCCTTTCAAATTGAACAACAACAACATTTTCGTTTGTTGTTTCATTTGAGTTTTGGGTGCCCATATGTTTTCCAAAACTAAACTGGCTCTACATGCAGGCCTGATCCTACTTGACTAAAAAAAAACCGGCTGAGGGGTCCACGCACCTTTTAGGTGCTTGCCTGCAATTCATGTTTTGTCTATCTTGATAGGGAAAATCAGTCTATCTCTAGTATACAGCATTGTAAAACAACTAGGAATACTAAGCGCTGCACATCTTGCAGACAATCTTGGTCAAGTTTGGATTTACATTCCCTTTGTTTTTCCTGTAAGACGCATATCTGTTATAGGAAAAATACGTGCCTCGACTGTATTTCTTGGCCCGACCAAGCCTGGTATGACTATACACAGGCCAGACGGAGTTACTTACTGCAGGCCGCAGTAGACGAGGAATTGGCACCCAGCGACAGGCAACAAGCCGAAATTTATCTCAAAATCGATAGAAATATCAATGAAGATATGCCAGATTTTCCGTCACCTATATCGCCTGTGATTCCACCAAGCGGCACTATACGTGTTGAAAACTTACCTGGCCAGCTGTTATCGGGTGTACCGGTTACGCAATCAGTCCCCACTGCTTTGCGTACAACAAAAGCAGTGGGAAACAAAGGGAAGAGAACAAAAGGAAAGAGAAAGACCACGGAGCCAAATCTACCTTTTGTTATCGAAGAACAACAGCCTACTGTGTCTTCTATTATTGTGGACAACGCGACCCCTTCCAATATAGCGACAACTGAACAAATATCTACCGGGACTCGTACAATTTCCCCACGTCGGTCGAACCGTAATACATCTCGACGGTCCCGTAATTCCCGTCGCCGATCTCGTTCTTCCCGACTCCGGTCCCGATCCCCTTCACGTCGACGTCATCAAGATTATCACTCATCACGTTCACCTTTACGTGATTATAGGTATCAACGTCGGTCCCGTTCACCACGCTGTCTAAGTCTACACCGGTCTCGTGAACCACAGCGCACCATGCCTACGCAGCCACGCCGTCTTCACACACCAGTACACCGTGATCCAGGTTTGACGCGCCGATCTCGTTCTCCACATCGTCAGACTCGATCACCTGCACGGCGACATAGAAATTCACAACGTTCTCCGTCACCTGTACGCCGTCGATCCATCGCTTCTCGTCGACATCGGGGTTCACGACGTTCTCCGTCACCTTTACGCCGTCGATCCATCTCTTCTCGTCGACATCGGGGTTCATGACGTTCATCTTCATCATCACATCGTCATTCCATTTCTTCACGACGCCGATCTCCGTCATCACGTCATCAGGCGTCCACGCATAGGTCTTCAACTGCGAACAACATTGATCGACCATGCCACCCACTTGATAGATTGTTGGCTACCAACACTTCTACTCTGCGAGATCTTCACGATACATCTCCTGATCGTCGATCTTCGTCGTCATCCTCATCTCATATACAGAAATCAACACCGAATGCGGGAGATTTACCGTTTACGGACAAGATGGCGGCACTGATGGCCCTTGTCCCTGAGATGCCGAAGCCTACTATTTCCTCTTCAACATCTAGGACTAGACGGGAACCGGTGTCTATGGCGTCTATCGCCGTTCCGGCCATACCAGTAGTAGCAAAAGCGCCCTCTTCATGTGCGCCATCTCCAGAATGGGCCCCCATAATGGTTAACCTCAACAACCAACTTCAAGAACAGGACAAGTTGCAGAAACCCAAGTTTTCCTTCTATAGGATGCACTATGTACAGCGTACTCCCAGTCAAACCCCCCATGTTGGATTTGGACCAAATCGTGAAAACCACCAAAACTACCATCCCACTTAAAGCCAAGGAAGTGGAGCGTTTTCAAGAGATGTTCATCGCCATTCAACGGATCACGTCATATACTGATTGGTTCCTGTCCGCTGCATCTCGTCTAGTATTTGACCCTTCCATACGTCAGCCGAAGGGTAATGTTCTCCTATCTCCCGATCATCAAGCCTACCTACGGGGATGTTTTTATACACTGAACAGGTCTAATTGCCATGTGATCGAGGCTTCCGCTTTCTCGTATGCTGCCCTTCTTCAATCTCAGCGCAAGGCAATCTTACGTAATACTAAAGCCGAAGTTCCAGTATCTGCTCAAAACACCTTGATCCGCCAGCCGTTGAATTCCAAGTTTTTGTTCAACAACGCAATTCAGTCTATCATGCCTGGTATTCAGGAGGAGAGAACATCTAGACTTCTGGCCGCTGCTTCTCGTCGCTCAGCTCCTACCTCGACTGCATCTAACCAGAGGAATCGAGGTTCAGCTCAGAAGACAACTTCATGAGACACTACTTCGGATAATTTTCGTCCCTTTGCCAAGCCTTCAGCTACCCGTGGACGTCGACACGGAGCCCCCAGAGGTAGAGGCAGAGGCAGAGGTGCCTCCAACAAGTGACAGTATTCATTCCTTTCGTCTGCCCCCCTTCCGTCATTTCACTCATCCTATCGTCGGAGGCCGTCCGCAGCATTTCTGGGAAAATTGGCAGCTCATTACAGACGATGTATGGATTCTAAGGGCATTAAGAGAGGGATTTCGCTTCACCTTCCAGGATCATCCCGTGCTCATATCCCGTCCTCGTCCATCACTGCTACCAGTTCCTTCAGGACACGTTCAGACACTTCCCTCATCCATCACCACACTCATCACAAAAGGTGCAGTCAGAGAGTTACCTCAGGCCGAGAACACAGTCGGTTTCTACAGCTGTGTTTTCCTGGCTCCGAAAAAGAATTCCGACCAGATGCGTATGATTATCGACCTGAGATGTCTCAACAAGCTGTACCTGTCCCCACCTCCGCATTTCAAGATGACGTCGATTTCATCGATCTGGGCCCGTCTACATCACAGGGATTGGCTGGCCTCCATCGATCTACAAGACGCTTATCTGCACATACCCATTCATTCTCGACACCGTCGATACCTACGCTTCACTGTCGCCGGTCGACGTTTCGAGTGGCAGGTGCCCCCGTTTGGAGTCAACATCGCACCATGGCTTTTCACCCGCATCACAGCACCAGCCATAGCGTTCCTGCATCTACGGGGCATTCACATAGAAGTTTACATAGACGACATTTTCATCTGGGCTCAGGACAAGTCTCTACTCAGCGCTCAGATCCGATTCATTCTACTCATCCTTCAACATCTCGGCTTCATTCCTCATCCTCAGAAGTCAGAGTTGGAACCGGCTGCATGCCGTCAGTTCATCGGGGCAGTATTCGACACACTTCAACAGTTGGCACGACCCCCGGAAGACCGTTGGACCAACATTCAGTCGATGGTTCGAGTCTTCTTGACCGCACCCGCACAGCCCCTCAAGTCATGGCAGAGTCTGGTGGGTCTGCTCACATCCGCTCAAGCAGGGATTCATAGAAGTCCAAAATTTTGCCACCGGATACTGAAATTTCAGTATTTTTTTTACCTCAATTGAGTTTTTATCAGTTTTTGCCACCGGCGTCCTGATTGCTATTGATTTTTTTTGTGTTTTTGCCGCCGCCATATTTAATGGTTATGAGATAGAGTTTAAAGCTTAGAGTAAAGTTATATACCCTCAAATTTGACATAGTCATTGAACTGTCTTAATTTATTTGAACAAGAATAGAATATTCTATCACCACAAAGTCAGCCTTCTAGGGGTGCAGTCTATCGGAGATGGCTCAATTCCCATCTCCTACCAACAACTGCACCCCAATTACTAGCATTGTTTCAGTTATGGAAATATATCCAAGATAAAACTTGACATTTTAAGAACGTGTTTTACTCCTTCCTGACTGTCTCTTAACCCTACTATAGTACTTTAGTACCGTAGTGCTGTCGATTTCCGAGTGCCAGGCTGTCAAGCAGTGTTGAACCTTTCAAAATGGCTTCAAAAACGGTGTCTGTCAAGTCGTTGGAATTGACAAATAAAATGAAATAATGGATGATATTTGATGCACGATACATTAATTTGAACCCCTGAACATACATTCGGAACATATTTGGCATTTTACAGCTTTAGAAATATTTAGGAAACGCAATTTGGCAAAAATATTGTACTGTAAAACTCACGTAAGAAATTTTATCACTTTCAGATTACTAACGATGGACGGTCTGTTTTGCTTCATTCCGACTAAATAACTCGTCTAAAATCTTATAGATGTCACGATATGTATTCCTGATTACACTTAGGATAAAGAATACTGAACATTTATTCAACATTCGGTAAAAATCCTGTTGTTTACGCGACGCGTGGTTTCGGTGGGCGAAGCCAAACACCATTGTGATTCTGTCGATTTCGGCCACGGCGCATGCGTACTCAAGCGATATTTACGGTTCACCAATCAGAAAGTCGGGTTACGTCAGGTGATCAGATTTTCGCGGGGTTGAATGAAAAGACTTTAAAACACATGACAATTTTACCCAATAACATCTACGCATTTCTACTACGTGACCCAAATGCTTTTGTGTAATGGAAACATGAGTTGTTGCCCTTCAATTTTTTTATCTCGAACATGGAGAATGCGTTCCTGTAAATGATCTTGTAAACAAGGTGTGTTTTTACTCGTTTTAATGAACTTTTCTGAATAAATGACGCGCGTACGTCTAAAAAAAATTTTAAATGGATTTGTTGGTCGAATTACGAGTTTTAGCATTCACCGGAATTGAGTTTATAGCTGAGAAATTGAATATTTACTGTGCTAAACGCACCCACTTCAGTTTTTTACAGTCCGAATTGAGTTTCCTAGTGAATTTTGCCAAAAACCGACGTGTATGAATCCCTGTCAAGACCTCACTCACTATGGCCATCTCCAAGTTCGTCCCCTGCAATACCACTTGCATCAGTATCTTCAAACTTCACTCCTCAAACCACTAGTTCCGGTGTTGACGTCACTACACCCACAACTGGTTTGGTGGCAGTCCCGTTACAATGTCATGCGGGGAGTACCGTTTGTACCACCAGTTCCTCGATACCATCTCTACACCGATGCATCCGAGACAGGTTGGGAAGCCCATCTAGACGATCTAGAGATGTCCGGCAGATGGTCAACATCGGATGCCAAACTTCATATCAATGTCTTGGAAATGAAAGCCGTCATCTGTGCAGTCCAGCAGTGGAGTCATCTACTGAAGAATTCGTCTCTTCTCATCGCAGCAGACAATTCAACTGTCATTGCTCATATCAACAAGATGGGTACCACCGGATCTTATCCAACATTCTGTATGGTTTGGACCCTCTACGACTGGGCGATACAACATCACTGCCACATACGTGCTCGTCATGTTCCAGGCCGGCTCAATGTATTAGCAGATCGCCTATCTCGTCCTGACACGGTACTACAGATGGAATGGCAACTGCACCCAAAGGTCTTCCAACATATCACCAGCATCTGGGAGAACCCTCTGATCGACCTATTTGCGACGAGGAACAATGCACAGCTTTCCCTCTTCGTCAGTCCGGTTTTGGACCCTCGAGCATACGCCATCGATGCCCTACCGATCAGCTGGGACAACTTCCTTGCATACGCCTACCCACCCAATGCCTCACTGCAGGAAGTACTTCAGAAGATTGTTCAACACAACTGCATCATTCTTCTCGTCGTTCCGTGGTGGCCTCGTCGACCGTGGTTTCCGGCTCTGATTCCTCTTCTCACCGCCCCTCCACGTCGCCTACCAGTATGGGCCAACCTGTTAAGCCAACCCTGCGGGATACTCCATCACAACCCTCAGTGGCTCAACCTACACGTCTGCATATTATCCAGAATACCCTCACAGAACAAAGATTTTCAGCAGAGGTTGCAGAGATGATGGTTTCATCTAACCGACCTTCCACATCACACCTTTACCAGTCTAAGTGGAAATGTTTCGTCTCATGGTGTCGACGGCGAGGCTCCGATCCCGACACTGCCTCTCTTCCTATAGTGGCGGAATTTCTTCTTCACCTGCACCGAGACAAGAAGTACAAAAGCAGCACTATTGAAGGGTACCGATCAACCTTGACCCGGGTTCTATGGTTATCTGCTGGCATCGACATTTGCCTGGATCCCAATATCTCTGCTCTTCTAAATGCCTGTGCACTACAGTCCCGTCGTTCCCGGAAACTATTACCAAAGTGGGACATTGGCGTGGTTCTCAGCGCATTCCTTCGCCCACCCTTTGAACCACTAGAGTCAGCCTCGATGAAAGCTGATTCCTACAAGACTGCCTTCCTAGCGGCCTTCGCCCTGGCGTCTAGAGTATCCGAGCTTCATGCCTTGGAAAGAATATCGATGACTTGGGCGGCAGACTGGTCACGCATATCCTTCCGCCCTGTTCCTGAGTTCATCGCCAAGAATGAGACTGTACGACAAGGACCTTGTGCTCAACTTCTGTATTCCATCCCTGCATTATCAGATTTTGTTCAAGGACTTGATAACGACATCTTACTGTGTCCAGTACGAGCAATACGTCACTACCTCAGCCGTACCGATCCTATCAGAGGTTCTCGTCGACTACTACTGCTCTCTCTTCTCCCAAGGGCTACTCAAGACATTACCAAGAATACGGTGGCCTCTTGGTTGAGCAAGACCATTAAATGGACATACGAACTATCCCTCGATGCCCCCCCCCCCACTGCTAGCCTCTGCATCTTCTCATGAAATACGAGCCATCGCAACATCATGGCCTTTATGGAAGAACGTATCGCTGGATGACATTGTCCAAACCTGTGCTTGGAGTGCCAATTCCACGTTTACAGATTTCTATCTGAGAGACTTGTCAGTACAAACAGACAACCTGACCATGTTAGGGCCGCTCGTTGCTGCCCAACATGTAGTCGCCTAGTCTTCAAAGAAAAAAGAGGGGGGGGGGGGCAGTACCGATCTCAAGCCGACCGACCAGTCTGCAAGATGGTTAAGAGTCACGGCATATCGGTAATCGCCAATACCAGCCAAGTCAGCTATCAAGACCCCGACACTAGTAAATACAGTGAGTATAAATGTATTTATTTTTTCTAGGTAAATCTAGTGTCGGACATTCAAGAAAATTTCATAGTAAGAAATTGGCGATTGGAGCATATCGTTGGTACCCTAGTATTCGGGTTCAGAAGCCGGTCCTTATACCCTTCTTACCGTCTCACTAGTAATTGCCCCTTAGCCCCTACAGTGCTTTACGCCCAGGGTTTACTGACGGGTTCAATTAACGTACCACAACCATGGTCAGTTGGTTCCACTAGTATTCGGGTTCAGAAGCCTCGGTCCTTATACCCTTCTTACCGTCTTACTAGAAATTGCCCCTTAGCCCCTACAGTGCTTTACGCCCAGGGTTTACTAACGGGTTCAATTTACGGTACCATGCATCTCTGATCATCTCAGCGGTTACAGCCACACTTCAACAAAGCCGAGGCCCACCTCCTACTGTTGGTAGTGGGCAACACTATAGCAGGTGTAGATTTGAGCAATAAATATTAAACATTTATAAACAATGTTGGTATTTATTATCAAATCAAACCTGCTATAGTCTTGACTGCCCGACCCAGCCTCCCCGCACTCTTCTCGGCCTTGCACGCATCACGCTTATAGGCTTATAGAAGAAAAAGGATTTGGGGAAGTGCGTTTGGGCGCAGGCGCAGTGAGGCTCCAGAGGGTGAGAATTTTTAGACTACAGCAGAATCTCAAAGGAGGATTAGGGCAACACTATAGCAGGTTTGATTTAATAATAAATACCAACATTGTTTATAAATGTTTAATTTTTCAGGTTAATGATAAGCACAAGTGATGTATGTATTTGGTCACATATTTAACAATGTTAAAGGATTCCTTAAGAATGCAATTATTTCTGTCAGTTGTGGAAACTCTGACGAGCCTGATGAAAACTCAAAGCTACATATACACCAGTCAAGCCTGAAGGCTGGTTTCAAAATAGGATGGGGGGGGGGTGGTGAGGTGGTCATTTACCATCGAGACAGAACTCAAAATTACTAAGGGATCTGGGGGCATCCCTCCTCCACTCAAAGATTTTTTTAAAATCTTTATGTGAAATGGCATGTACTGGCACATTTTGACAGTATGTTCCCAGCTTTTGAGAATTTTATATACAGATTGATTTGAGGACAGTGGAACTCATTTCCTGCCCGAGTCTCTCTGGTGATTCTTTTAAAGCTAGATGTTAAATGGTGCGTTCTGGTGCATGGAAATGGGTTTGACTGTTTAGAACGTTTGTAGATCAATATACAAATGTATTGACAGACACTTGGAGCAGAACTCTTGTACCTAACCTAAATGAGCCTGAGAGTTTGCATATAACAGGTTGTTTTTAATACATGAACACTTTTGAGCATGAATACATGAACCTATGAGCCTGCCAGTTTTCATTTTCTTGATTGGGTGTCCATTTTGTTTGTCTGCAGTAGAAATTAAAACTCTTACAGTTCAGTAGCTTAGTTATGTATGCTCAATTCTTTCTTCAATGTTCATTTCAAAACTAAATGTTTTTCAATTTTTATTTCAGATTGCTCTGTACACAAGGAAAGAGTTGAACATCCGAGTGACAGCTAACTTTCTCCTTGCCTTTGCTTCCAAAGTCCACCTTTGTCGACCATACTTGAAGAAATACTTCCAGAAGTCTATTGCTCTACCATCAGACTGGATTGATGTGGCTGAGCTTTATCAGGTATAAACACCAGTAGCATTACCATAACACTTCATTTGTCTCTTTCTTGCTGGCTAAATTTTGTATTTTACATTAAATCCGAAGTGCTGAAAATGAACTGTGAGTGTTAACATCGGTGATTATTTACAGAGTGCATATCGGTAGTTTATGTTATATTAAACTTATTAAATTGCTGCTAATTAGTATGATAAACAAACCATCATAGCATAATATGTGTACTGTATGTCAAGGTACAACCATTGTGACATCAGCTTAAATCGTCTGAATATTTTTGCAACACGTAAAATGGAAAATTGTAAAGAGGGTCCAGGGGTGTCATAAACGTGATTCAACAAGTCAAGGATTGTGAATCTGATTATCAGCAATTTCTTCACTATAATAAACTGTCTGATATTTTCCATAAAAACATTAAGTTAAGCTTTTCATTTACTTATTGGGAATATCAGAACTACTTTTACCAAATAAGTTTTTCAATGGATATGGTTCTTGAATGTTTTTCAATGGATATGGTTCTTGAACGGACTGTTATTACTTAGTCAATATGTTTTGGTATTCAGATTCTTTGGATGTAACACTACCACTAATTCTGTCTTGATTCTTGTAATTTCCAGGCATTCTACGACAAGTCGATGAACTATGGGTCATTACCAGCATCACTGAGACGAGTCATGGCTGCCAAATTTCCTGACTTTGACAATTATCAGCTAGGTAGGTATTGTACAATTATCAGCTTCATGTAGGTAGGTATCATATGACTCTCCCAATGATTGCTGTATATTCTGAATGACGCTTCCAATTACAGTTAACCCTCATTTTAATGACATTCATTACAACAGAAACTTCATCACAACTACGGTAATAAATTATCAGAAACAAATCTACCCATAGACTCTTATTCTCGATTCATTGTAACAGCAAATTCATTATAACGACAATTTAACTGTGACAAATGTGGTTATAAAAAAAGAGGGTTGACTGTACATATATGCCTAAAGGTATGGTATGGTAAAATTTATTAAGAGTTAGGTGGAAGATACATGACAACGTAATCTTCAAAGAGTTTTTCATACTGACGAGAGAATTGTAAATGCAAACTTGTAGGTCCAACCATTCCGTATCTCACACAACAGCTGTTTCCTGCTCTAGTCATGACTGACCACTAGATTTGGAAGGCTTGTATGTCAGCTTGGTGAAACCTCTGTATGGCGAAACCTCTGTATGGTGAAACATCTGTATGGTGAAACCTCTGATAATTCAATCACCCTATACAAATTCTATCACCTCAGATTTGTGGACAAGATTCAATCATGCAAATTTGATCACCCCCTAAAATCAGTATCATAAAGAAGAAATAATCAGTCAGAAATGTGTAGACCGTCTGTTAAAATCTCAGAGCTTCATCAAAAGTGCTGGGATGGTATATTTTTATATTATATCAGCAAGTTCCACTTCAATCTCTGAATACTGGACTCTTGATCTACGTGATTCTGAACCATTTTGTCAACTTCCTGTTCTGATCGATTTAATCACCCCCTTATTTTATGATGGGAAGTTTCACGTCATGTGATTGAATTATTAGAGAAATAGTTCTTGTCTGAGCTCCATATACTGATATATGGAGACACTGTGTTGAACTGTGTTTTATAGGATGGATGGAGGGTGCTGGTTCCATGCTGCTTCAAAGATTTCTTCTTAGTAGTAGCAGGAACACAACTGGGCTGGGTGGTGCTTAGTTGGTTCGTCGTGACATAGCTGAAATATTGTTGAAAGCGACGTTAAATTCTATTCACTCACTCACTCACTGTGTTGAAGTAACAAATCTGGCAGATATAAGGGTGCATTCAAGTATTACGTACGCAGCGAGGGGAGAAGGGAGGTCTTAAAATCCAGATTTTTTCCCATGTACGCTGGGTTAAATTTTGCATATGCGTACTATGTATCAAAAAATCGAAATAATCATGTTCATATACTTATATTACACAAAGAATACCTTATATTTAGGTGAGCCACTATTGTCCACCAAATGTATATCAACTCGAATGATTAGCTGTTCATGAAATTTTCAAATGGAATGAAAAGAATTTGAAATTACTCTGGATTACAGACCATTTCAGAAGTTGTATATGAAATAGTAAACCTTATTGTGCTCATACCCTGCTGACATTGTGCTGAAACTGTGCTGGCACTGCGCTGATCCCATGCTAGCTTTGTTCCAGCACCATGCTGTCTTGTGCAGAGGCTGAGCTGATTCTCAGCTGTGCCTATAATATGTATCTACAATAAACAGCCCAAGTCACCTACCTCCCTTGGTGCCCCCTCCAAATTGTCTCACTGCTAACTTATTTTTTCTCACCGCTCACTACTCTTGAATATCTTCTTCAGCCAAATACAACAAGGACAAATCAAAGAAAAGTAAGCCAAAGACTAAATTCTCACTTTTCAACAAAAAGAAGAGAGACGAGAAGGGAGATAATTCAAAGGCAGAGGCAGATCCTGAAGACAGTGATGAGAATAGCCCTTCACTAACACAGCTGTTTACTGTAAGTCAGCAAGTCTGGTTACTGGACTTATGTGTAACTCTTGAACTGAACATTGGGATTCCTTTGTACTATCCAATTGCACAATCACTGTTGAAAGTAGATCAACCTTCATGAATGTCTGACTAGACTTCCATCCTTTTCCATTACAGTGAATGGTACATTTATATTTCTTCTTTGACTATAACAGTCTGACATCTGTCTCAGGATACCATATTTAAATTGTATTTCTCATATAGATCTATACCCTAAACGTGTGAGACGAAAATATATGTTGTCCGTGTAAAAACGTCCATGCGTTAGAAGATCAATCTGAGAATCTGGACTAACTATTTCTGTTACGAGGCATGTCCCGTTATAAGTCCAGGTTACTGGGGGCATGTAGTTCATGAGAACATCTTGACTGAGCCAATGATGGTGAGGAGAGGTCCATGATCATGTGTATATTGTGTGTATTTGAGCAGGATGTGGGTGGTGAGGAGGAGAGTGAGACTGAAGAAGAGAACATCCAGAGGACTTTTACACTGAAACAACTCATCAGAAAACTTCACATCACTGAACCCGTGGAACAGGTCATGTGCCTCATCGGCAAAAAGTTAGTAGAAGAGTAGTCTTCTTAATGACTATCTTTATCCTTGTCCGTCTGTCTTCATTATGCAGGAATGCTGATGTGATATAAACTAGAATGATTGAAACTCCGAATAAGGATGTCATTTTGATATATAATTCTATATTTTAACACTTGTTTAGGCCATCATCAGGAATACATGAATTGGAGTTTCAATCATTCTAGGTTATGCTAAACTAATCTGTGGAACTAGTGGATTCTGACGTGATATCACCTCTAAAATTAGCCTGGTGACTCCTTAAACTATGATCTTTGACATTGCAATGATATTTCCTCTTTTCCATTGATTTATTGTGCTCTGAACATCAAAGATAATTGTTTGAGATAACATGAATGTACATGTAGTTGACAAAGTGATGAACTACATAGTCATTGGGGTTTATGGTGTTATGATGCAGTCATGTGAAGTGAAAACATGATGGGAAGAGGACGTTCTCTCCTCAATGGTTCTGTGAGCAGGGATGTCATGTTTAATCATGCATAAAAGAGCACAAGTTGATTGTCTGTCTGTCCACGGCGCTGTTGGCGGGGACACATTAAGAACAATCCTGGGATGACATCATGAGATAGCCTCTGTCAAGTCGTACTTACATGAAGGATCTTATCAGGATTCCATTGAAGTAGAGGAATGAAATTGAGGGTACTTCGTTCTTCTCTCTTGATTTACATATGAAATGATTATTGAGAGAGAAAGGATATATTGGTTATCAGCAGGATTCAAAACCACCTTCTTCGGGTTTTCTTCTTTTATTCACAAGTTTGAAAAATAATTTTATTAAAACATTTTCACAATATAAGAATCCTGCCGCATAACTTGTACTTGTATATGTTGGTATTTTGATGTTCAGATACCCTGAGAGCCTGGAGGAATTTTATAGAAGTCGTTTACCTGGAGTCTGGGAGGAAGAGAGGGCAGGCAAACGCATGAAGTTACCTGTACCAGAGACGTGGGAAACTCAGGTGTCCCTGAAGGGCAACAAGGCCTCCACCTGGGAAGATCTATTAGGTATATTCTCCATTGTTATCTGAAGTATAATGTGCCATTAATTATAAGGAGTAGAGAATAAGATAATGCAGTATCCTTCTGCAGTATGTTAGTAACACAGGGATTAAAATGTTCAGACTTTGGCTGATTTCAGAGCTTCTCATGAAAAGGCATCATTCTTCTCTGCAAGGCGTAAATTAAAAAAGTGTTTGTTTCGGGTAACGCGACCGACCCATCAAAATCGTGCCGACTGAAAAGTTTTTTTTACCATTAATCCATCATTTCACCTTCCGTTTTTTTCTTTTTTATAAATCGTTTCACCTTCCGTTTTGTATGCCCAGCAGTGTCCGACCGACCTCCGTCCGCGTGTTGTCTAACAAGAGCGGAAGCGAAGTACACGCATGCTTGTGAATTCGTTTCGGTAGCCATGATGTGTAATGTTGAAAGTTACCAGCTAGCCAAAAATTAGGGTTCCCGAAAGACGGCTCGGGTTTGCGGGGGGCACAGCATGGTGGTGTTGTGTATCACAGTTCGTGAGAAAAATGACATAATCACTAAAAACTCGCTCCAAGAATGCTTCCTGGAGTCGACGTGGGAGGAAGTGTTGGAGAAAATGTACGAGAAACCCCACGATAGCGTCACCGTAAGCGTGTCTGCCGGTAACAATGTTGGGAGCGAGTGGTTCCATCCAGTGTTTACTCAAACTGTCAAAACCACGTTGGAATTCGACAAAAGTATCAAGTTCGTCTGTTTAATACGAGACTACACTGGTTTATTGTAATTTTCCAAGGAAATGACTATTCATGTTCCATAATGGCTGCAACATGTTGGGATTCCTTCCAGACTTCTTTACAGGCATATCTAATGTTTTTCCTCCGTCCATGGACTGTGATTATGATTTATTTTCCATGATTTATTTACAATTGATATTCCGTCACATTAGTGCTCACATATGCTGATTTATTTACATTTGGTAATCCATCTTTTTAGTGTTCATATATAAAGATCTGAGAACTGTAATTTATCCAGAAACAGTTTATCTGTTTGTGTTCCATCCATGGACTGTGATTTCAGGACATTGAGTTCTTAACCCTTCATATTGTGCGAATCTAGTCCTTAGTTCATTCCAGGTGGAATGTGCTCGCCGTCAATCCCATGCACATCTGAATACCTCAGTGTGTGCCAGTGTCGGCTATCGTCTCGATACATGAGATATTTTCAATGTTTGATCAAGTGTTGCTTATTGGTCTTGATGAGGAATTAAATTGAAATCACGAATGCTTATGAATCACTGTCTTGTGGCTAGTTTATAATTGCATTATTCAAATGACGTCCTCCAATTTACATGTATTCCCGACATGTATGTGTATCTCCCATTTACATGTACAAGTTACAAAAAAAACAACAAAAAAAAAACAAAAAAACGACCGACCGACCCAACTTCCATGACAGAGGGTCCGTTACCCCAAACAAACACTTTTTTAATTTTGGCCCAATTCCCCAAAACTACATTAATTCGAGGGAGTTGGGTAAATATGATGACATTTTGCCATATTTTCGAATGACATTTTTGACGAGAAATGCTAATTTGCCAGAGAAAACTTGAATGTGTAAGTTTCCGAGAAGGACTAGGTCTGAATGTTGGAGCCTCACACACAAGATTATTGGTGAATACGTCATGTGATGATCTATTGTGCAGATGAAATGTCCTGGGTCTAGACACATTGTTGTCTCTAGACTTGTATTGTCTGCATGGTCCTGTGATCCTTACAGGAAATATGAACCTGAATAAATGTGTAAGGGCTGTTCCATTTAAAAAGGTATGGGAGGGGAGGAAGGCACTCAATATATTATTCTATGGGTCATAGGAGGAAATTCCCTTCAATCCATGTTACAACATTGGGAAGGCAGACAAAATTTCTATAAGTGGCGGGGTGTAATTCAAAGCTGCCTTCCGCCCCTCACATACCTTTTTAAATGGAACAGCCCTAATTAAATGAGATTTTCCACACACCAAAATATTGTACCATTTTACAGCAACAAGAATTTGACATGTATGTGGTAAAAATGGATATTTTCTTCATATTATTTTGCATGTACATTTGAAAGTACGTTAGATTTAGATCTACACTTCTTCTTTCTGAATAAACTTATCATATTTATTCATGGCAGACAAGAAGAAGTTACCATTCATGGCCATGCTGAGAAACCTGAGGAATATGATCAAGGCAGGGATATCCCCAAAACATCATAACTGGGTCTTACGGAAACTCACTGATGAGGTACGAACTATATCATCTCCAGCTTGTTGTGATAAGATGACAAAAATACAACTTTATCTTTTAGGCCACCACTTCTAGTTTTGAAAATCTTATTCCTCTAGAATATAAACAAGTTGAGTTTGTGAATTCCCCTAACCAGAAATAGGAATAGGAGTTTTGGTGGGAGGTGGGTGAAGTGGAGTTCTTCAGGTGAATAGTTATGTTTTTTTTCTTTAACCTCATCAAGGTTCCAAGGTCCCTAGCGATAAGAGTTTGGATATCCACCTGGAGTCCCCCCTTTTATCTCCACTATTAAGAATGACACCATCCCATATCCCATGATTTTTTAAAGTTTGCATGTATATCATAGCCTCACTTTATGATGCAGTCACTACTTCCAGAGATGGGTTTCCTCCCCAAGGGCTTTGGACCCGATATCCTGTCTTCTTGGCTGAGCATCATGCCATCCCATAACCCCATATATCCTGAAAGCTTAGCCAATACAAGCAGAAATGGTTCCTCACCCCCAGAGCATTGAGCTTCATCTTTGATCTCCTTAGCTATGCATTGCCCCTCTCCATAACTCCATATACATATGTTCCGCAAGCTTAGATGTTTAATGACTGATCAGGCAATCTGTACAACAGCTGTACAAAATGATTGGAAACATATGATAACCATCAAACTGTCAGGCCTGAGTACACAGCAAGTTTTTCGCTTTGAAGGTAAAAATTTGTGGATTGAGAATGGAAAAGGGAGTTAATTTATTAATTCATTAAGTGAAGAATAGTGTTTTAGTATCCTGTATTCACTGATTTCATTTCTCATTGAACTGTCATGGCAGTCAATACATAATCTATCAGAAATGCTAATGTTGACTTTGAATCTTTTGTAGAGAGCTGTTGTCTACAGTAAACAGTTCCCATTCCGATTCTTCTCTGCTTATGAGGTTCTGGTGCAGCTGGAAGGTGACTATGAGAAAAATCGTAAGTCACGAGAACATTTTCTATAATCATTGAAGGACAATACAGTTTTGTTGTGTTCATAAAGGACAGCTTAATGTTGAAACTCCTTGATATGTAATTAGACAATTGGAGGTCACATGTCATATCAACCTCCACTGTTGTCTGGATTTACTATACCAGACAATAAAGTTTGATGTTTTGTTGAATATTTTTTTAATTAATAATCACTAGCACATTACCCGTCCCAGTCACCTTCTCACCCCCCACCCCTATAATGTCACCCCCCTACATTGCCCCCCTCCCCCTGCCTAAAGTCACAAGACAAGTGGGTGAGCAGCATGAGTTTTGTATCATGTCTGTTGTCACGAGGGGAACATTAATTTTCTCTACACGATGACTGTACATGGATAGTCACACGTGTTCAGCTAATCTTATCGTAGTTAGTTATATCTTGGCTATATGGCCGAAATAGTGCTGAACGCTATGTTAAACCCTAACTCGCTCACTCGCCACCATTTTAGTCAACCCCCCCTCCCCTCACAGTCTCACAGTCACCATTTCTAAGGTCAGATCACTCACTCAGTGCCACGCAGCCTCTGAGTATCAGATGGCTCCTTTAATAGCATCAGAAGCAAATGAACTGGAAGTCTGAAATTGATTAGCTAGACGGCATTGGAACTCCTCAAACAGCCTACACCACTAGAGGCTTACATTCTCTCTAAAAATGAGATGTGGAGTTCGCGCACAGGGGATCATGGGTAAGATTATTCATGTACATTTCATAGGCTGAGTATTTGAATTCCAGCATCAGCTCATCTCCTGTCATGCATCCCCTGATTTCTATTTTGTATCTGCAAGAACATGACGCAATAACAAATTTTGCTGAGGATCTACCTCTCGCTATATGATATAACTAAGGGAGACAGTGGCCACTGCATTCTAGCTGGTTGAATCTAAAAACACTTTCAGTTGATTTGCTTCTGATAGTGTGGACTACACTTTGAAACTTTTTTTTTCTGCAAATTAACATGCAATGGCATCAAGTGGAAACTTTGTATGAAGATTTAAAATTGAGTTAGGCCATTGTCACACTGACATTGTGGTGGAGCAGTCCAAGGAGGAAGATATAAGAATGCAATGCTGTGACCAAACTTGATCTTTATTGGCTCACATGCATTAGCTACATATGAGAGCCTGCGTAAGTTAACCTTCGTCTGGCTGTCTGTCATTCTGGTGTCGGTCCAGTTAATATTGTTCTGTTTCAAGTTTTTCTCTGACATGTGTCTGGGCCAGTTAAAATTTTTCTCTGTGCTGAATAAATTATTTTCCCCTCTGGGTGGGCTAAAATTTTCTAGGCTTTCCGAACATATAATATGGGACATATCCAGTAGCCACTCGTAGTCCCCAACCCCGGAGAACTGAGCTTCAAGCTCAATCTCATATTGTACATTGTACAGAGGTTTAAAGTCCAGGAATAGAAAATATCTCATGTCCAAGCCAGTGGAGTATATTTGAGTGCTATATTTGACTCTGTTTCAGAACAAACCATCATCAAAGAAGCAGAGGAAGCAGCTGCTGGTCACCCCACAGTAACGGCAGAAAAGAAAAATAAGAAGCCCCCCAAGGACAAAGATGGTACGATTCAGTGGTGGCTCATGAAAAAAGACAAAAAGAAAGGTCATAAATCCAGGTGAGTAGTGTTATAATTTATTGTTCTTAAAGAGGTAGTAGCGTGAATTTTTCTAGTAAAGTGAACATCATGATCACCTGCAACATTCTTAAGTCACAAAGTCTTGTATTTTCAATATTTTTAGATTCCCAGGGGAAAAACTCACGATTCATGTGAGAAAACAAACATGACGGATCTTCACTTCAAGACTTTAAACTTAAATTTTCTATTATTTCTGGCATGAGATACCATAATATTGACCAGAATATCACCATGATCTGAGTATTCTACTTCTCGCACATCCAGCATATAAATACAACGAACATTAAGCGTTTTCTGGCCAAGCAAAATTAAATTATACATAACTGGTACCGAGCGAGTTGAGCATGCACTTTCAAAGACTATTTCCCGAAATCAACAAGCAATATTATACACAGCCATTGATATTTGATGAAAGCAAGTCTTGCTGCATTACATTCAATAAAACTTTTAGACACACATACCTTGTAAATAGTTCTATTTAGCTTCAAAATTGAACACTGACACAGCTCGGCGTTCATGTTGCGATTCGTGTAGGCAACAGGTTATGTCAAAATGGAGAACGGTTTCGTAATGGACGGACACATATATGCTGAATTTCTGTGGTAAAGTTTCAGAAAAATTGCCTTTTTAACACTAATATTATTCAATGAATATTTTTCAAATGACGCTACTACCTCTTTAATTGCCCAGTTCTCCGTTTAGTTGTTAGTAGGTCTTGGAGATTTTGTAGCAGCTTACTCCTTGGTGAGGTTTGAACCAATGACCTCTTACTTACAAGTCCTGGGGCCGATTTCATGAAACCTCACTTGAGGCAATTTTCGCACTTGAAAGTTGAAGTGCACTTGAAAACCTCCCTCGACTTGAATTTTTGCTTTTCATAAAAGTTCACTTGAACCCGAAATCGCACTCGAGTTCAAGTGTGGTCGGACCTCCCTTGAAAACCGCACTTGAAATAAAAACGTACTTGAAATGACCAATACGAAGGGAGATGATGTCGAAAAGTAAGTTTTTTTCATGTGCCCATGCATCATAATGCACGTAAGGGCATTGTTCTTCATCTCATAAATCCAAAAATGGCACAGACATATTTATTTGACACCTGAAATTCTACCGATCGGCTCCTACGCATAAAGCATTTTGAGCATACACTTGATTCTGCGGGGATACTATTTATTACCAAACCGCACAAAAGAGTTCCAAAAAAGTCACTTCAAACGTCACTTGACCAAGTGCGGCCAAAAACGTTTGGTGAAACACAACTTGAGATTTTTTTTAAGTGCGCTTGGTCAAGTGCGAAAATTGCCCTTGGAAAACTCAAGTCAAGTGAGGTTTCATGAAATCGACCCCAGTGCCCATGAACTAAGGAAACTTTGGGTATGGTATCAAATTCATACCACATTTTTCCCCATCATGAACAAGTGCCATCCTCTCAAAGCGCAACTCAATAACTGGATCATCATCTACCACACTTTCTCCAACAACTTCACCTCAACTGATCTCGCCTCATATACAAGAATGTGCCTGATATGAAAGAAAACTGTTGAGCTTTTACAGAGTTATGGAACCTGATAACAGAAGTTTGAAGGATAGGGTATCCGGTATTTCAAGAGAATTTCCAGGCCAATACTGTACATGTAATTAAATAAAGTGTTATGTTGTACACAACTGGTGGTTGAGAGCACTCTTTGACTCTTGTTATGCTATGATATTTCTCCATTCATTCAAAGTGAGGTACCATTTGACCCAGCACTTCTCAGTCGCTATCGTAAGGCTCTCGATACAGCGGTCAAGATTGCTACTGTCTACAACGTGCAGCCAATCAAAGGAAGGACGCTGATTTTCTGTGATGTGAGTCAGGGAATGTCTCTACCATGTACTGCTGCAAGAGGCCTAGGCAAGCCAAAACAGGTAAGGAATCTACTGATGACACTCTTAGAAACAATTTCCACAGAAAGTGTTGAAATCTGTCAGCACTGACTTTCTGAATCAAAGTTGGTTCGATATAGAGAACATAATTGTATGTGTCAGATTTTATTATCGAGCCCGTAGCTTTAGCTGCGGAAAGCTCGATATAGGTGCCACAATGATGTCCATCTGTCTATCTATCTGTCTGTCTATCTGCAGGACCAAGTAAATGTTAAAGTTTTGGACTTAGAAAATTTTTCCTGAGGACCAAGTAAATGTTAAAGTTTGATCCTAAGGCCTGCCCGATCGCTGAACCCTCATATTTCAGATGCTTACATCGGGCTACACATATTGAACCCATCCACTACCCTCGGGGAGCATGTCCCCACCCCTGGGACCCCAGGACCAAGTAAATGTTAAAGTTTTGGACTTAGAAAATTCCTGAAACAGCTTCTCGGCCTCACCTATGTCTCCTAAACTAAGGCCAGCCCGACCCCCTGAACTCTCATATATTCCAAATTCTTACATCGGGCTACACTTATTGAACCCATGCATTACCCTCGGGGAGCATATCCCCACCCCTGGGACCTCAGGACCAAGTAAATGTTAAAGTTTTGGACTTTAGAAAATTTCTGTCCACAGCTTCTCGGCCTCACTTATGTCTCCTAAACTAAGGCCTACCAGACCCCCCCGAACTCTCATCTATTCCTAATGCTGACATCGGGCTACACATATTGAACCCATCCGCTACCCTCGGGGAGCATATCCCCACCCCTGGGACCCCAGGACCAAATAAATGTTAAAGTTTTGGACTTAAAAAATTCCTGTCCACAGCTTCTCGGCCTCACCTATGTCTCCTAAACTACCCCCCGAACTCTCAGCTATTCCAAATGCTTACATCTGGCTACACTTATTGAATCCAACCACTACCCTCGGGGAGCAGGTCCCCATCCCTGCGGCACCGAGCCGCACCCCATATCTCCTAAAGTAAGCTTTGCTCGACCCCATATCCTAATATAGTTTGGGAGCTCAGATCATCCTGTACACTTATTCAACCCGGCCACTAACCCCGGGAGCATGTCCCCACCCCTGGGGCACTGAGCCCCACCCTATTTCTTCTAAACTAAGCATTGCCCGACCCCATACCATCATATTTTTCCACAGCTTACATGATCCTACACTTATTCAACCCATGCGCTACCCATGGAAGCATGTCCCCACCCTCGGGGCACTGTGCCCCACCATCCATCATCTAAACTAAGCTTCGCCCGATGCCATATCCTCATATTTTCCTGACGCTTACATCATGCTAAACATATTCAATGCATTGCCCAACTCCATACCCTCATATTTCAATTTCTAATTTTATATCTCTTATATGTGATACTAACCTGTTATTTTTCATGAGATGCAGTGTACATTGTATATACAGGCATACATACCAAATCACCTATGGTATATTCCTTTATAGTATTTACTAATAGTTTGGTGACATTATTTTATTTCAGGAGTACAATATCAAAATAACCGGCGGGGGAATCCCGCAGTACCGAACCCCTGTTAGTTGTTAATTTCGTGTCGCCTTAAATGAAGGACGCCATTTCCTTAAATTTTGCTACCAAATTCTGGTTGACCCTAAAGCTTTTGCACAACCATATCTGTGTTCACACATTTAACTCACTATATTAATTAAAACTGAGTTTGAATCAGTTTGTGATGTCTCAGTCTTTTACCAGTGCACATTATTATGGAGCATTACAGTATGATTGAACACAGTTGTCATTGTTCATTCTTTTATTTGCATACAAATGTGAGGATTTACCACAGTGCTGGTGTCCTATTGCATGCTGGAAATGATAGATTTACTCCAACTATTGCATTGTTATTAGCTTATTAGTTTGTTCACATATCATCACACAAAGTTACACCAAGAACGTGCTCCAAATTGCACACCTATTCTTCCTATTAACTATACATGTACATGTATTTATCAGATCTATGCAATGGGATGTGTAAGCTTACTTTCGGAAAAAAATGTCCTCTTTATTGGAAGTTATATAATATAGTTCCTCCTTCAATCCAACCTCAGCATCACTACTATAGAAATCATATTTCTTAATAAATGTATTGTTATTTTAAATGATGTGCATTGCCAATGATGTGCAACCTGAAATGATGTGCCACACGGAAGGGCTCGATCTTTTTGCGAAGCTGCATGTTTATGAAGGATCAAATGTGTAACATATTTAGTTGCACAGACTAAAACAAGCCATGTCACTGTTCTAGAAAATGTAGCCAGTTTTACACATTGACCATAAAGTATTGTCATCATCATGTAGGCCTACATCTGTTAGCCTTTCAGACAGAATAGGTATATATATCATATATATAGCTGGATATGTTATACAGCTGTCTGAAAATCATAGTGAAATCTGAAATTGGCAGTTCTCTGCTTAAGGGAGTAGAGGATGTTCATTTCTAGAGGTTGAAAGTTTTTTTAAATTTCAGGATTTTTTCATCAGGTTAGGAGAAGATGATCCATGAAAAAAAAATATGGGGTCACCATACTCGTTAAAAAAATATGGCAGCCAAATGCATGTCTACCACTTAAAAGCCATAACACTGAATACATAGGGAAATTTGAATTTTTTCTTCTTTGATGCTCAATAAATCAAACTTCCCAAGGTCAAATTTTCCCCATTTTGGTATATAATACTAAACATATATAGTGCTTATTAAATATGTAATAAAAACAGGGGGACACCATACTTCCGTAGAAAATATTAGTGGTATAACAGATAAACGGAGCCATTCGTTGCCTAAATCGTAAACCTGCTTCAATTATTGCCTTTAAACTCCATTTAAATGCACAATCAAACGTAGAAAACGGAAGTTAAAACTAAAAATTATCTCCCCTAGGAGATAGAGTTATCCGCCCCTAGGAGAGCTCTCACTCTTCCCAACGTGGTTACTATAAAAGACAATGCACAGCCCATTCTCTTCCTCTTTCTCCTGTTTGCTCGAGCAGTGCACATCTAGGGAAGTATTCAGAGTCAATTTTACAACATTGGTTGTTGTTGTCTCGCTGGTATATCCTTTATCAAGTGTTGAGTTTGTTATTTATTCGGAACTTACTTACTGTATTATTATGTCGGAAGTTCCGTCTTGTATTCCGTGTCGTACGTGCGGGAAAAATTTGTTCCCTTTTGGACGCTCACACGGCTTGCTTTTCATGTAAAGATTTGTGTTATTGTGCGTCCACGT
This sequence comes from Hanleya hanleyi, assembly GCA_036873755.1. Lineage (NCBI taxonomy): Eukaryota > Metazoa > Mollusca > Polyplacophora > Lepidopleurida > Hanleyidae > Hanleya > Hanleya hanleyi. Next base: position 189,679 of record JAVTVY010050002.1, on the reverse strand, counting down.
GCGCGGAATATGTATTATGGGTTCCGGCGGCTTGGAAGATTTATGCCCAGGGCCGTCGTGCTTTGCTTTATATGCTTGTGAGGACCCGTCTATTTCGGAGATCGACAGACGGGTCTTAGAAATTTCTTTGGTCAATGTGTGAAGTGTTGTTAGGATCTTGACCGAGCTGGTCAAGACCCAGTTTCTCCCACGTCGGTATGTATTCCATACTATCATACACGAAGATAATTCTAGGTTGCTAGACAGTTTGACCCGGTCCGGAGTTTCATTGTCTAGGTTGATCCAAAACCCGTTCCTTTGTTACGCTCAACAAAGACCAGGTCGGTCTTGCCTGGCCATTCCATTGTCTCCTTCAGACAAAAGAATTCTTTACCACAGGTTATTTCGCCTGTCTATCGGTACCACATATCTCTTCCAAAAGAAGAAAGCTAATAAGCAACGTGGACATAGTTTATTTAATTCCGTGCCCGATCTATTTGTGGGGCGAATGTTGGATTCGTTTGAGTCGGCCACGTGTTTAGTGTCTTTGGACGTACGTCGCTAAATTGGGGCGGAGATTTTAAATTCTCTTGAAATGATCGTCTGACGATGTTCTTCTAAAAGTCTTTATGAAATCTCATGTTTAACAAATAACACAGTCCTGCATTAGGCCAGTGTGTATTCAATATTACGTCTTCACACAAACTTTGAGTTGCGACCCGGTGTGTTTGAGGTAGGCTTTTATTAGCCCCCAACATTCCGTTTTGTTCGGTCAGTATGGAGCCTATTGTGATGTACTTTAAACGAACAAGTTTTTGTTTCGTTGTTTCATGATTTTATCCATTGAATTGTTGTATAAATTACCAGGATTGTGAGAACTACCCTCGTTTGACGCGGGAGGTTCGGTTTTTCTCCGCCGGGGAAATCCGAGTCTTGATAAGCAGTCCGTCAATGTTTCATGTTGTTGTTGTATGTTTTGTTCGGACTTTGATTGTTCTCACCTTCATCCATTCAATTCTTTGGCCTACCAAGAAGGTAATCTCTTGTTATATCAAGTATTATTATGTGATTTTGATATCCTGTCTTCAAGAGAGATCTTACGGAGGTTTTATTCTGCCTCTCATGTTTACGTGTTTGTTGTTTTTTGTGTACGTAACCACATCTCAACCCTATGTAAACGATGTTATAATAATAGCATAAATGGATGTTACGGGGCTTCAATGCTTCGACTGTTTATTGCATTTTAATGAGCGTCTTTGCTGATCTCTTTATGTGATTAAGGGTGTGTCGATCAACAAAGGGATCACGTGTTGGTTATCGTGAGTAAGTAATTCTATTACCCACTGTTTTTTGTGAATCTGTGCTATGCCTTGATACACAATTTTGTTTTATACATGTGATTTGTTTTGTTTCTCACCAAGCTGTTCCATCTGTATACTGTGTTACGCTTATAATTCAGATGGACTTATGCACTAATTTTAATTTCTTCCCTATGAGAAAATTTAAAATTTTACTAGCGTGAGTGGGAATCTATTGGTCCGGCCAAGGTTTAAGCCTAATGACACGTAAGTCGTGAAGTCTTCTATGGTTTCTTTCTACCAAGTTTGTATTACCAGTACAGTCTACTAGAGCATCAAACTGCTCTTTAGTAATGTTCTTACTGTTCTTCCGCTTCTCGACAAATTTGTTCGTGTTAGGTCATTTCAAATTCAAAATTTTTGAATAACCTCATTTTCCTGCCGGCGAGAGACCTTAAATGTTTTTCCTCTCTTCGGGAATTTAAAAATTCTTTAAGGATTTGTTTTGGTTTCCTGGAAAAATCTTTGTTCTGGATGTCGATTGTCTGACTTTTTGGTTATTGATAGTAACATTGTTGTAAATGTTTAATATTCTCTCCATATAAAACTCCAGTACTGAATTTCATGTACAGGAGACAAATTACATCGGGAGAGGTCATAATGTAACCATATTCATTGACACATTATTTCATGTTCACTGACACAAAGATCCATAATCCCATTTATCTCATTGAGCTTACATTTGGTGATTAACGCTACAAACATTTAATATGTTCATCTCTACTGCGTTTAAAGAGAAGGAAAATTTATTACAATCGACTTCGGGGTTACTGTTTGCAACGCCCTTCGGTTACGTCGTGTACTTTTATGAGTTTGTATCCTGCTCCAGTATGAGCATGTATATACATTAAGTTGTCTTGAATTAGGAAATCACTACGTTGTTTATCATATACAACGTTTCTCGCATTTTTTCACATTACGTTTTCCTATTACACCTTTGACGGCATGTTCATTACGCCGTCATGTGTCTCTCATACACCTGTGCGTCGTTCTATTACATCGGTTAGACGTTTCCGGTACGCCATAATGCCGTTTGTCACGTCATTTCTTCATTTGCGAGATGCATATTTCATATCCATTCATCGGCACCTCCTTTGATTCTTCATCGTCGGTCGTCGGCGGGAGGGGAAGTCCGTTCGTTTGGCGTCATCTTTCCACTTGTATCAATTCTTCTCGGGTTTTTCACATTGTGATTTACTTAGGTTCGTCGTTACTCTACGAAGAGAGTTCTGTCCAGACCTTGTTGTTTCCAGTCTGGAGTTCGGAATATCAAAATTGTATTGGAATCAGCAGTATTTGGTCAAATACTGTTATATGGAATAGGTCTTTGGATTATGGACGTGGATATTCTCTGAGGACGACGGCGGGAATGTGAATGACGGACTAGTCGCCTTTAATTGAATTCAGCACAGTGTTGTTTTATCACAGAACCATGTTGACTTTAACACACAAACATTGTGTTGAGATCCATTTACCTTAGGATTGTGCTTAAACAACACAATGTTTTTCGTGGTGTACTTGGACAGTTTTTCCGGCTTTCTCCGTCAAGTACTTTATTCCTGTATAGACCGTTACACCAATGGTTAGACTTTGACATTATGGTTCTGTCATCAACCTTAAGGTTGTTTATTATATGTAGGACCTTACTCGCTACGTTCCTATATTTGTCCTGGTGCCGAGGACGTGGTACCGTTTCCCGATTCTATTTCCCTCGTATTTGACTTCCTCCTTCACCTTCACCAGGATAGGGAGTTTCATATTAGCACCATGGAAGGCTATCGATCTGCTCTGGCTAGCGTGTTACGTCTTACCTTTGGTCCGACTTTAGCCTTAACGATTATATCTCTGCGCTTATTCGCGCCTTCGCATTACAGTCGCGTTGTACTCGCCAACTGTTACCGATTTAGGATATCGGTGTGGTTCTGTGTGCCCTGATTTACCACCTTGTGAACCCTTAGAGTCCGCGTCTATAAAAGCTGTGTCTTATGAGACGGCCTTTGTGGCGGCGTTTGCTTTGACGTCCAGAGTGTCTCATCTTTATGCTCTTGAAAGATCTTCTATGACCTGGACAGCGGATTGGTCTTGCATTCTTTTCGGCCTATTACTGAATTTATTGCCAAAAATGAGTCTGTTCGTTCAGGTCCGTGCGCTCAACGTCGTACTCCATTCCTGCGTTGTCAGACTTTGTACATGGCCTCGGGGTCGATCTTCTGCTAGATCCTGTTCGTGCCTTCCGTCACTATCTTACTCGTACCGATTTCGTTCGCGGCTTTCGGCTACGGTTATCATATCCCTTCGCCGGTCAGCAAGGCTTGATATTTAAAAAAAAAAAAAAAAAAGCCGCGTAGTTGAAGAAGACCATAAAATAGTCTTATCAATTGCCAGAAGGTAGATATACTATTGACGCCCCCACTACTGGCTTCCACTTCTTCTAATGTGTTTCGTACCATCGCTACACATGGCCTTTACTTGTCCCTTCATGATATTGTCCAGTTCTTGTGTCTGGACTGCAAATTCCACGTTCACAAATTTCTATCTGTGTGATATGTCAGTGCAGTCAGATAGTGTGACCACGCTTAGGCCACTAAGGGCTACCTAGCACGTGGTTAGTTCTTTCACGAAGAGAGGGGGGGCAGAATTTGTCACCATTGCAGCAAGGCAGCCATCTTGCTCCAGGGAAGCTAGCTCAAATGGTAGAGCGCTCGCTTTGCATGCGAGAGGTACCGGAATCGATTCCCGGGTTCTCCAAGCCAACATTTTTCTCAAGTATGTTTCAATTTTAAATCTTCATCATGATCGTCTTTGAAGGAAGGAATAAGTCGGATAGACGACCATGGACTCTCTAATCATCAATCTAAGTGGTCTGACACTTTGAGAGTTTAATCTTTGCCTTAACTACGGTTTTGCTTGTGTCTTTCAGCTTGAAACTGACTTTCTTCTGGATGATCTCAGCTGTGTATCCTACGCTCATCTCACCAGACAAGGTGGACGTAAGTCGTTGGTGGATTGAGAATGGCGTGGCTTGGCGCCCTCTAAGACCAAGAAGACCTAACAACCCGAGTGGTAGAGGATCCTGACATCTTGGTAGAGTTTGCATTTCACACCACGAGCACAGCTACATGGATGGAGGCACTCAAGAATAAGTATATTCTGTATCATATCCATGATTTACCCTTTTAAGGGAAGACACTCAAAAGATAAGTTAGATTAGTATCTTCTATTACTACTCCATATTACCCTCGGCTTTGCCGGCCAGGTTTCTTTTGTTGAGATTTATGGAAGAACCTGCCCCTCCTTGACATTGTCCAGTCTTGTCTGGACGGCGAACTCCACGTTCACCAATTTCTATCTGAGAGATATCAGTCCAGTCAGATAGGATGACCACGCTTGGGCCGCATATAGATGCCCAGCACGTGGTCCACTAAATTTTTTAAAAAAAAGGGGGGGGCGGCATTTTGTATCATCGCAGCAAATCTGCAAATTGCTGTATCATCTCATCTCATTCATACTATTGGTCCACATTTGATTGATCACATATTGAAGGAAGAAATAAGTCAGATGGACGACCTTGGATCCTCTAAGAGATGTCGGACACTAAATCATTACTCTAAGATGCCTGACTCCATGGTGAGTGTGATCTTTACCTTAATTGCGGTTTTGATTGTGTCTTACAGGTTGAATCTGACTTCCTTCTCATGATCTCAGCTGCGTCATCTACGATCAACTCCCAAGAAGCAAGTTGGACGTAGACGTTTGTGGACTGAGAGTGGTGTGGCTTGGCGACCTCTAGGCACGGACCAGTTATGCTTCACCCGGATTTAGGAACAGCCAAGAATCTGCATACAGATAAGCCTTACCAAGTAGACCTAACATCCCTAGTGGTACGGGTCCCTTTCTCTTGGTATAGATGGCTTCCCGAGTAGACCCAACAACTCTATGGGTAGGGGTCCTTTCTCGGTAGAAAATACTTCCACACCACGAGCACAGCTACATGGCTGTAGACAATCAAGATAAGTACAACTGTATCTTATCCACATTTTAACCTTTTTTTACTGTCATTGACCAGGGTTTCAATTGTTTGATTATTGATGTCTCATATCCATGTCTGTGTCTTCCCAGCGGTTACTTAGCCTGCCTTTGAATCTGCTACTTGGCCGAGGTTTCCCTCCTTCCACCTGTTGGTACTGAGGCAATAATTGAAGCAGGTTTACGATTTAGGCAACGAATATTAAACATTTATAAACAATGTTTCTATTCGTAACTAAATCAAACCTGCTTCAATTTAATGCGCCCTCCCGTCCTTCCCCACAGACCGCGGCCTAGTTCACTACTGGTCTCGGTTATTACAATGAGAAAGAGGGAGAGAATGGGCTGTGCATTGTCTTTTATAGTAACCACGTTGGGAAGAGTGAGAGCTCTCCTAGGGGCGGATAACTCTATCTCCTAGGGGAGATAATTTTTAGTTTTAACTTCCGTTTTCTACGTTTGATTGTGCATTTAAATGGAGTTTAAAGGCAATAATTGAAGCAGGTTTGATTTAGTTACGAATAGAAACATTGTTTATAAATGTTTAATTTTTCAGTCCTATTTCCAGGAGGGGGTGGGGGTGGGGAATCGGGGTGGGTGTGGAGAATATTATTGAAGTTCAATTTATCAGTCATTCAGAAGTTTTGTTTTAGTTGAAAGTGAATAAAGTGAATTTGGGGATATTCCGGGGGAATAATTTTTAACCTATGGAGCACTTTGCACCCTCCAACCGTTGAATTTAAAATGCCAATATTTTGGTCCGTCCCATCACACTATCGAACCACCAGTAAAACGCATAAATGGTTGTGTTGTGTCTTTTGTTGATTTTTATTCCATTTTGATATGTCTGGGTACTTTTGTTAGGAAATTCAGCTTGTTTTGAAAAATTTGACAAATGACCATGTTGTAGCCCCATAAGAGCAGGGAAATGAACGTCCTCTACTCCCTTAACATTATGGCATACATTCAGATGAAATCTCTCAAAGGTTTTTGCTCACCAAATTGATACTGAATAAATGGTGATTTTAGTATGCTCCAAGATCCTGTGAAAGATGAACCTCATTGACACATCATGTTATTAACAAAGCCAGAATGTAACTTACCCTGATTGCTGAAGCCAAGGTCCTCATATTAGTGCAGTGTCTAGTATTGACCCTGTGGGGCTTCCGTGGTGCACTCCGCACGTCATTGTAATAATATAAGGGTCTCAGTTCCAAAGCCATTGTCATAAGAGATGATTAACTAGGGCACATGTGGGGTTCCTGGCTATGGAATATAATAGGAGCCTACCTGTAGGGTTCCAGGGTGTGAAGTAATAGAACCCAAACATCATGATATGACTGGAAGATTGTTGAAACAGCATTAAAGCATACTCAGTCACTCACCCTTGTCTTGTAATGAATATTGAAGACTTTAGTGAACAACTTTTACCTGTATATATATTCAATCAAGTTATTTGTTCTCTCTCCAGATAAGAGAAGTTGGTTTACTGCTGGGATTGATGTGTAAATACTCTTGTGAAGAATGTGAGCTGATAATATATGGTAACACACGGTACACCACTGTACAACTGAAGAAAGGCACTATACTAGACAACTTAGCCACCCTTAGTACACTGGTGAGTCTCACTAATGATACTGTTCAGTAATTAACACATGGTACACTACAGTACAACTTGAGAAAGGTACTATACTAGATAACGTGGCCACCCTTGTTATACTGGTGAGAGTCACTAACAGTACTGTTCAGTAATTAACACACAGTACTCCACAGTACAACTACAGAAAGGTACTGTACTAGACAACTTAGCCACCCTTAGTACACTGGCGAGTCTCCCTGATAATACTGTTCAGTAATTACCCTCCGAGTACAACTACAGAAAGGTACTATACTAGACAACTAGCCAGTCTCAGTACAATGGTATATCCCCCTGACAATACTGTTCAGTAATTACCCTCCGAGTACAACTACAGAAAGGTACTATACTAGACAACTTAGCCACCCTTAGTACACTGGTGAGTCTCCCTGATAATACTGTTCAGTAATTACCCTCCGAGTACAACTACAGAAAGGTACTATACTAGACAACTAGCCAGTCTCAGTACAATGGTATTACAAGCGTCTAGTCCGTCATTCATAATCCAGCCGTCGTCCATTAGAGAATATCCGCGTCCATAATCCAAAGACCTATTCCATTTTCCACATAACAGTATTAGCACCAAGTTCAAAAAGACAATCATAGTATACATAAACATAGGCTTGTTTCCTGCAAGAGAAGCGGTCAACAGTTTTCAATGATGCCGGCAAGACATCATGATGTTCCAAAAATATCAAATCCGTATCGCTGATCAGTATTCTTAATCCATAATATTCGTTGTAAAGTCGTCATCTAAAGAATGATGTATCTCAGTCACGCTTTGATTGTGACTGTTCATATGAGTACCATGGGGATCTTGAAGTACATGGGTTCATACGGCCCCTAGCCCCGGGTTAAGCGGAATTAGACACAAGTTACGAAGCGTAGCGCCATAGATCTTGCACGCTACGTTCGTATTTTGCTATCAGCATGCGATATGTATCGCCAAATTTGAGAAACTTTGAGTGGAGGCGCTTGGTGGAATAGCCCTGTTTTATAAGTTTATGCAGCAATGTTTTGTGACGTTGATTAAAATCACCACATTTAACACAGGATCTAGCAAATGCTACTAAGCGAGATATGTATACGCCATATGCAGGTCCCACTGGAATATTACTATCCAGAAAGGGATAGTTTACGATGTCGAAATTGTAATCATCTCTTTTGTCATAAAGTCGACGAGAGAGAATGCCCGCTTCATTTTTATAGAGATAGAGATTGCCCCCTGACAATACTGTTCAGTAATTACCCTCCGAGTACAACTACAGAAAGGTACTATACTAGACAACTAGCCAGTCTCAGTACAATGGTATATCCCCCTGACAATACTGTTTAGTAATTAGAGCATTTCCACAAAGTGGATGCTCTTATGTTTTCATGAGAAACGGCTCCGCCGGATCCGCCGCCGCCGCCACCGCCGCCGCCGCCGCGACTTTAAACGTGAATATCTGAAACCGTTAAATATTTTCGGGTCAGACTTGGTGTACTATCTCTTTAGGCCTGGGAAATTTGTCTGGTTGCGTTTCGATACCCGCTGCTCACCACTAGGTGGCGTTGTAGTCAGAGCATAGGTAAACCTCTCTCTGACGATTTCGTCTGAACGGCTTTTCTGATTTCTTTGAAATTTTATTACAATGGTCTTGGAGGATAGTCAATGTACTGAAAAGGTTTTGGTGTAGCTAGCATAATTATAAAGGCAAGTTCTTTGCGTCTCAAAAAAAAAAGTTTTTCGTCAAATGAAAATTCACAAATTCACTTGGAGAAATATTTAAAAACTGTTTTATTCTAGGTTGCCAAGCATAAATATAGGATTGCCGACATGATAATTTCCTTTCTGTGCGAATCAAATTGCCATTTAAATGAAAAATCTCATTTATCTGACTTAACGTCAAAACCTCAATAACCATTATCACGATTAAAGTTTTTTCCATTAAACTTTTATGTGCCATCTCCCTTTAGATTTCACCCACTTGTTTTTCGTGGCATTTGGTCATCACTAGATGGCGCTATAGACATGAATGCAGGTAAACATGTGTAACATCATATCTTCTGAACAACGTGTTTGATTTCCATGAAATTTGGGTATAATGATCTTGCAAGATAGGCAAAGAACTGACAAGATTTTGGTGGTGTTGGCGATTCATGGAGACGCATTTTTGCATCTCAAAATAAGATTTTGTATTCACAAAAATGAAAATTTGCTTCTTAATCAGGGAAAAGTAATTCTATTTTGCTGAACATCAATATAACATTCCCAGTGTTATAATTCACATCCCATGTAGGGCCAAATGGCCATTTTTTGTAAATATATGAAATTCTCATGACTTGAGTCCAATATCTATAGATTCCCCAGGCCACATTTGAGGAGTTTGCTTCGTCATGTAGGTTCGTGATATTGTTCATCATTGGGTGGATTTTGCAACCCATCAACACAATGCTTGATTTATATCTCATTATACATTCTTTTTTACAATTACTAATTTTATTAACATTATGTTTTAAAAATGGATTGTAAGGACATTGGTGCTGTTAGTGCTGGCATAATCATGTGGCACAGGGTAAAGTCAGCTAAATATATCTATATCAAGGCTACATCAATCCCTGCTTACACACATAACTAAAATGCAGTCAGAGAAAATATGCTGCCATGAGTGTCTGGTCAGTATGGAGAAAGGATTCAAGTGAGCTTGAAGTCTGACCATTTTTGTCAAATAGACATACTGTAACACTAACACTGTAGGACTGTATGTTGACCATTCAGGTAATAAGACCTGTAATTGTTGACTTATTGCATAATGCACTTTACATAAGTGGGCTAGTAGACTTTGTGTCAACAGAGTAAACACTTCATTTCCAAAATCAGTGCTATTTCTCTCTCCATTACTGACATAGCCCTGGGCTTCCAGATTTCTGGGGATGCATTCTGGCCAATTTTCAATGAATATAATCACAAATTATCACTCAGTTAATGCACATTTTTTTGTTTTATGTGGAAGTCCCCAGAATTTATTTGAAACTGAATATGTGAAATTGCACATACCATTGCATTTTGACAGCATAGTTACAAATGTTGATAATTATATTTTGAACTGAAAAAGTAGAAAGATTTTTGAAGTGGAACTTCTACATACCTGCTATATGGCACATCCCACCTGGGAAATTTTTATAAGTATATCTAATTGAAGTAATCCATTGGAACCACTGATGATTTTCCAATAATAGAGAAGAAAATCAACTCCGAGTAGAGATGACAAATTTCATTCTGTATAGTTCGCTATTAGTTACAGCATCTTCAGCAGTGAACAAAGTTACAAACAGCTCCTTATGCACAGTATATATACAAGGAATAATGTGATCTTAGCCAATACACATTTATGAATAGGTAAGCCAGTAGGACGGATATTAAAATGCTGTCATTTTCAGAAATTGTTAAGCGATAACCTGACAGCGATCTACAAATGGTGTGATTCAGGTGATACAATACACACTCTAATTGATGAAAACAATACATAATCTGGTTATCTGGCAAGAACTAAGTAAACGGTGTACAAATGAATAAAGTATGGTGATAAAGTGTGTATGTACCTACATTGAATACTTCTACATGACGTGAAGTTTGGATAAGACTTGTCATTTTAAGATAATATAGGTATAATTTTTTTGGCAATCCGCATCACAATTGATGGAAACCTACAAATGTTGTAACTCGCATGTTTCATAATTGTATATTCCCATGCGAGTTACAACATTTGTGGAGTGTGTATTGTAACACCTGAATCACACCATTAAAGTTCAATAATGTTCACTCTCAGACAGTCTCTAGTAACTAATAAGGGCTGTCAATCTGCATATTAACAAGAGATGGTTCAAATTATAGTTTATTTTCCTGTGAAATTGGATAGATAAAATGCATAAGAAACTTAACAAATGAATGATCCTTACTGTATGGTGTTAAATTAACTATTTTCGTCTGAATTTGCACAGGTTGAAAACAATAGCTGTCCAATTATAAAAATAGCAGGTGATGTTCAATTTGACCTGCGATTTTTCTCTGAAGAAAAAAAACCCAGCAGGTCATCAAAAGTTTTCTATTTCGGACCCTGGATGGATCAGAAGCCTAATTAATGAAATTGACTGACCTTCACCTGTTTTATCGAGGTCAAATTTAGTACAAGCAATAAATTTTAAAGGAGTGAAGATGAGCTCTCCAAATTCATCATACTTGTGCAATTGGTGACTGACTAGAAGCCTATCCCATTTGACTGAACCTATTTTTTCTAGGTTATATACTTTATATTATGATATAACATGGAATATAGCTAGGCATTCTAAATTGATGCCACATATATGCATCTGATGATGGACCTGAACTCTTTGAAGATGCCTGATGTTGACCTGTTTTCTCAAGGTCAAAAACTGTATGTTAAGTCACATGTTAACTGCCAACATACACTCCAAATCTAACATTGTCATCATTTTGTTGTGGCTGTGGTCGTCTTCCAGAACAATTTAATGAATTTTGCACTTGTTCCAACAGCTTCATGCTTCAACTTAAACCATGCTGTATCGGCTGAGTTGTTGAAACACCCTCCATTTCCTAGCTCTGACATACTGCATCACTGTCGAAATATGGGTACCGTGACAGAGTGATAGATCACACATCCAGTGAAGGTTCCTGATTTACATTGAATGTCCTTATTGCCTAAGTAATATTAGCAGCATTTTACAACAAGAACAATTCAATGACTTACAGTGAAAAATTATAGTGAAAGGTATTTATTTTTTGTTGTTTGGCATTTTTATTTGCTGGCATTGTTTCAGATAGAGTACAACAGCCTAATTCATACAATCAGAAATAAAAAGAGGGTTAAAGTCTTTATGTTCAAACTTTCATAGGAAATATAAAAGTGGCAATTTGAAATTTTATTTTTATTCGATTTTTTAATGTCGGTGGGTCCATGAAATGCAAAATAAAGTTGGTGTTGCCTCACACTGGGTTTCGCACATTGGTGAAGAAATCCCTTCTCCGAGGCACTCTACCAGGGATGATGTGTCTACGAAAGCTTTAGTTTATCATTCAATATAAGATGTGATATATGTTGAAATAAACTAGTTAGTCTTGTTTATTTGTCTACTACAAAGACTAACACGGCTACCCCAAATCATTCAGGGATGATTCGTGATTGCTCATCCTCCAGGGGTGTGTGCCCCACCCTCTGTCTCATCCAAACAAAAATTTGCCACCCATAATAACGGGTGTGCCCAAATTGGGGAGATCTAAAGCCCTGTGAGTACCAAAGTATGGGTTACAAAATTATCTGGGGAAATGCTCTTTGCCCGTGTTTCACACGAGCTTTCATTACCCTCCGAGTACAACTACAGAAAGGTACTATACTAGACAACTAGCCAGTCTCAGTACAATGGTATATCCCCCTGACAATACTGTTCAGTAATTACCCTCCGAGTACAACTACAGAAAGCTACTATACTAGACAACTAGCCAGTCTCAGTACAATGGTATATCCCCCTGACAATAGTGTTTAGTAATTACCCTCCGAGTACAACTACAGAAAGGTACTATACTAGACAACTAGCCAGTCTCAGTACAATGGTATATCCCCCTGACAATACTGTTCAGTAATTACCCTCCGAGTACAACTACAGAAAGGTACTATACTAGACAACTAGCCAGTCTCAGTACAATGGTATATCCCCCTGACAATACTGTTTAGTAATTACAGTGAACCCTCATTATAATGACATTCATCGCAACAGAAACTTCATTGTAAAAACAAAGTTTACAGAAACAAATTTACGTGAATACACTGATTCCCTGGATATGTTCTTTCAAAGTGTCAGTCAGTGTCAGTTTTGTATGCATATAATCATCCCCATAATGAGGACAATAGGGCTGACAGTGTTGGTCATACTTTTTGATTTAGGTCATAGTACGATTTCCATATCTTTGATGTGTGAGTCTATCCTGTTCAGTTGAAGCCAAAAAAAAAAAAACGTCCGCAGCATCCTTTCCTGATTTATTGCATTTTAACAGGCTAACATGGCCATGTCTACATCTTATTGTTTTATAAAAATACAAATACCTGCAAGCTACAGTTCAAGAGTTGTAAAATCCTGCTTATTGTCTATTTCTACCTTCATAGTTAGATGTAACATGGCTTTTATACAGACATGTATTAAAGTTTTTCTCTCTGTACTTTGTAACTTGTAGGATCCGGATGATGACAAAACCAATCCCCAACTTCACAAGTGTTTCCCCAAAGAGAAACTGATGGAACTCCTCAGAGACCGCATACAGGTAATACAATGATCTCAAGTTTATTTCTATGATGTAGGGGGCCCTCGGTGGTCGAGTGGACTAAGGCGCTTCGCTGGTAACCGCTAGCCTCACACCACTGAACCGGCACGGGTTTGAGCCAAGCTGATCCATATGTGAAAGATTGTCAGTTACTTGCCGACGGGCTGTGGTTCTCTCCGTGTAATCCGGCTTCCTCCACCAACCAAACTGACTGTCACCATATGGGTGAAACAACCTTGAGTGTGACATTGAGCCAAATAAATGTATTAATTGTTGTACAAAACATATCAACAGATTTTCTGGAACACACATGTCCAGCCCTCGCAATTAGCCACGGCAAATGGCAATTGCCGTGGTAAATGCTGGGGTAAAATCACTTCGCGTCGGCAGTTTTTTTGCCGTGGGTCGTAAAGTGATGTTGTTGTTGTTGTTGTTGTCAGTAAACAACATATGGTCGATGGTAAAATACGTCTCCTTGAACTGGCTTTTCTTGCTAATAAATTTGGTTTTAATAAACGAGACAGCTACTGGTGCTGTGGTTGTTTGATTGCATAATTTGGAGACATCGGTCGGCAAAATGCACTTTTCCAAGAACTGACAGTCACAGACAGCCGATCATTCCCGCCCTTACAGACTTGAGGTGTACACCTCAAGTTGAGGTGTAGTCGAGGTGTACCTGAGGTGTACACCTCATTTTCTTTTTTAAGGTGTATACACCTCAAGTACACCTCATGGACTTTGAAAAAAAATTTGTGTAATTTACCTACACCTCAAGTACACCTTATGAACTTTGCCAAAATATGCATGTACCTCAAGTACACCTCTGGGACTTTGTCAAAATATACGTGTAATCTACCTACACCTCAAGTACACCTCATGGACTTTGTCAAAATAGATATGGTATATACTACACCTCAAGTACACCTTATGGACTTTGCCAAACTATGCATGTACCTCAAGTACACCTCTGGGACTGTCAAAATATACTTGTAATTTCCGTACATCTCAAGTTTACCTTGGCTTCCCATACAGATTTCACTGCCCATCAACTAAATGTTTTATTTATATTTCAAAGTACATTTCTTAGTTCATTTAAGATCTTCACAAGCGCTATATTTTAAAATAAATCAATAAATGGGTTGGCTAACTGTAAATCTCATACACCCTCTATGAATAAAAGAACCATAGTGACACATGTGAACACTTGACAGGTCATACCTTGTTTTCCAGTTTACAATACATAAAATCTACTTCTGCTATTTCTTGTGTCAGCTGCATATACATTCTCAGCTGGAGCTCTTCTTTTATTATTTTCTTAATACTTTTTAACTCTATGTCTCAGTTGGATGTTCCTGCCTTAGTCTAATATTCTATTGTAACATACACCAATTCAGTCTGACAGTTTGAAATAAGTACAGCCCTTGTTCAATTAACAAATTAATAATTAACAGTGAGTGATACCTCATGATTTTTGTCAAAATATATACTTGTAATTTACCTACACCTCAAGTACACCTCATGGACTTTACTAAAATATGCATGTACAAAAGTATACAAGTTACTTACACCTCATAATTTATCTACACCTCAAGTATATTTCATATACACTCCACCGTAACAAGCTTGGCATGAACATAAGATACAGTTATCCACCTACACCCAAGATATCTGGTGGACTTGGTGGAAAGGTTTGTCATGAAATTGAGCATAATATACCATCCACTTATTGTAAATAATTGCCAGCACAATCTTTTATTCATACTCGCTAAATAGACAAAATATTGCTGAACATGGCATTAAATTTAATTTCCTCTCTACATGTCTATGCTGGATCATCATTCTGGCATGAATGTTACTTTAAATTACCTTCACCTCAAGTACACCTCCTTGACTTTGTCAAAAAAAACATGTACCTCACTTTTAAATTACCTACGTACACCTCAAGTACACCTCCTGAACTTCTGAACAACATGAAAAATGTTATGTAAACTCAATTTTTATTACTATTTTGACACCAGGACACTAATACATCAAACTAAAACCTGCTGTAACATTCTTCACTTCAAATTACCATAGCAATCAGTTAATGGGCACTGTTGTATAATTTACAGAGAAACTATTGTTAATCTCATGCAAACTTTGGCACCTGTGGATATGTTGTCAACGTTCCAGATATATTTCCAAAATGGATATGTTAATTGTCACTTCCCAAATACATTGGTCCCTTGTATG
The DNA here is from genome assembly GCA_036873755.1 of Hanleya hanleyi. Classification (NCBI taxonomy): domain Eukaryota; kingdom Metazoa; phylum Mollusca; class Polyplacophora; order Lepidopleurida; family Hanleyidae; genus Hanleya; species Hanleya hanleyi. Next base: position 174,132 of record JAVTVY010050002.1, on the reverse strand, counting down.
CTTTTGCATTGGAATACTCTGTGTGGCAATTGAAGTACTTGTGAGCCAATGTTAAAGCTCCTTTAGTGTGGTGCTACCATTTTCCGACATACACGGTCACCTTCCCCTACTTTCAAGTTTGGCTGCTCATATGTTAGTTGTAGGCTTTGTAGCGAAAAATGCTGCAGAAAATTTATTGTAGGAGGAGGATGGGGATCAATCTACTGAGCGGTGTTCACTAAAAAATGAGAATACAAATATGCCTGGTACCTATTTTCAATGGAGGTATGAATATATTTTTCAAAATTGGATATGCCTCAAGTACACCTCAACTAGTACCTCACCTGAGGTGTACACCTCACCCGAGGGGTACACCTCACCCGAGGTGTACACCTCACCCGAGGGGTACACCTCATTGAGGTGTACTAATTTGCATATTTCGATACTCCTCAACTACACCTCATCTACTCCTCAACTACACCTCATCTACTCCTCAAATACACCTCATAATATCTGAGGGTACACCTCACAGGTATACCTCAACTACACCTCAAGTACACCTCAAATACACCTCAAAGCAGTAAGGGCGATCTAGAAAGCACAGATCTTCAATTGGATGTCTGTCACTCTCCAGCATGCAGGGCATTTCTCCACTGGCGTTTCTTCGTTGTCGCAATAGCACAGGCGATCGCATATGAGGAGAGTGCTCTAGGGAATGATGAGGGTTACGATGAAGGGGAATTCACGTACAGTTAGGATTATGTATTATGAATGGCACGGCAACCTGAAATAGTGAACTGAGTAGTAATCTTAAATTAATTATTTACAGCTGGCACTAAATATCTTATATACTCCATGTTTTCATACATTACCCGGAATATAATTTGCCCGACATTTGGGGTTACCGTACTCCACGTAAGCCCCTACAATTACCATTCTCCTGCACAGCGGTATTTAAAAGTTTTGACAGTGACAATTTGTTTTGCTTTGCCATCGTACGAGAGCATGACGATGCTGACGAAATGGTGAAATTTGAGGTTGTCGTGCATAAAGCCTGAACTGGCGGACAATGGTGGAAACTGTGCTTGAAATTTTCTTTACTTTTTGAGGCGTGCAAGATCGGCCAACATGTTACGACCACGTGGCTTTGTCACTATCGACGTATCGGATAAATGGATAGCTGGAACCTGAGGTAATAAAAAACTGGAATGCCTCCGGCCGACTATATGGGCAAGTTCGCGGCACACCAAGAAGCGGCAATAATATTAAGCTGGCGTTGGATGTGCTGAACATTCTGGAGGCGGAATACAAAAACTTTACCAGAAGGAGTTAGGAAAATCGGAGTTTTTATTCATTCTTGTTTGCAAAGAAGCCAAGGCAAAATTTAAAATATTGTTTGTTTGATTAACCCTACAGGCCTCCACCTATAACTTTAGGGGTTTTTTTATTTTACCTTTTTTTTTAATTCATCTAAGAAATATAGGGTATTCCTGAAACTATCGATATTGAAGTTATATCTGTTAACCAGGAAAACTCAAATCCACACAAGTGGTAATATTTTCTCTGTTTCACACATCTCGTACTGTCTCTACTCCCATGAAGCAATAATGTCACCAGGTATGTGATCATGAAAAAGTTCAATTGAGAACTAAAATTAAAATAATAAAACTAAAAATTGACCTACCAACGCATGGTTTGTAGCAAGGTTATGTTACCCCAAACAAAAACTTGAATTTTTGCTCAATGCCATGGTCAGTACATATGACCAGAAGTTCATCTGTATTTTATGAACTTCTGATATGACAAAAATGAATGCATCCAATTGTAGTGGAAAATCTGTGAATTCCAGCAAAAATCCTGGGCAAGTCATTTAATTATCGTAGTCAAAACTAGATCTACTGCAAAAAAAAAAATGCCGTGGTGAAGCCCTTTTTTGCCGTGGCCAATTGATTTCTCCTCAGCAATTTTTTTGCCGTGGAGAATTTTCCTAATTGTGAGGGCTGCATGTCCGCATATGAAGTCCTGCAATGCGATAAGGAGTTCTGTCTGTCTATCTGTGACTTCTGCTGTGCTTGCTTTATCTCCAATTAATTCAGTTTGATGTGAATGTATAAAGGTCTTTATTGCGTGCTTGTTGCGGCATATTTGTTCCTGTGGACATTTGTATGCATAGTGGAGCATTTGGGGCTTTATGATTTCAGTCACGATACCCTGTACAGGCATCAAAATGGACCTGGAAATGAAACTTATCATTGCAATGCAGTCAGTCTCCTGCGACCTGTGTTATTTGTTCTTGACAGGTAGACAACCTGATAGTTCTGGGAAATGGTTTGGATGCAGAGAAAAGTCCTGGTGATTCCACAAGTCAGACGCTCTCAGATTTCATGCTGAAATACAGGAAGATAGTCCAGTCTGACCTTCTGTTTGTGTCCATAGCTCTGAGCAAAAGGACTGGGTCAGTATATTATTGTATTACACCTGTCTCTCATATACAGTCTAGCCTGACTACAGCGCTGATTCTGATAGAAGGCGAGTGCCATGGTGTCCCCCAAATTATGGAAAGATTATTAGTTCATCCCTTTTATTAGGCTGCAAATCTATGAGGTGGTTCAAACTTGGCCCCCCAATAACAGGGTTATAGTGTTATAGAGGGGTGACAATGTATATGAATCATTTAACATAATGAGGATATATTGTAAAATTATTCAAGCAAGTCACTCAGGCTTTGGATTATATATTTCGATGCTAAATATCACATAAAAGCAGTCCAGATGAACACATCTTTTTCCTCTTACATGTGAGTCCTGGTATATTGTTTCATAGTCCATAGTAAAGGTTTTCCCAACGTTGTCTTTTATATTAGCTCACTGAACAATAAATGTTGCCATGTTTTACAGATTTGAAAGCAGTGAGAGTTTCAGTCACCCCAATGATGTGTTCATCTCTGGCTATAGTGACCAGATACTCAGGTCAGTGTCTTACAAGAGTTGTCTTAGGGAATAAGACAGATGTTTTAAGTAGTAATTAATTACTTTAAGCGATATAACCTTAGATTAGCATATAATTGTGTAATAAATAACAAGAAAAATAAAGTCGTAGGATTGAAATCTGAAGCCACAGGAGATGCAATTCAATACACTGTCCATATCTATGGTATTAGGCTAGGTTAGGCAACAAACCATGTGTTCACACTGGCAATGTTGAAATATAGTCATTTTACAAACCTTTTACTAGCATAACTTTCATCTATTTCAAGTATTCATCTCGGGGGAAGTAAAATGAGTTGTTGGGACAGTTTTTCTTGGCCTCTGTAAACCCAATCTTCTGATTATTTTGTTATTGTCAATGTCAAAGCAAGACCCAATTAATGCCGTATTAACCTTAAGTTTGCACGATGTCACATAGGCGTGGGCATGTCGATTCACACTTGATTCCAACCCCAATTGCAATTTTCAATGTGCAATGGATACATGTTAAAGCTATTACTGTACCTCGTACAAAAATATAAAGTGATGTGTGGTATGAACTGGTGATGACTGAACCTGTTAACTGTTTTGCACCTGTTATTGAACAAATGACTGACATCAATGCAATTTTACAAGTAGAATTTATTGCTCAAATCTACACCTGCTATTTGTTATTGCCATTATCCTCCTTTGGAGATCCTGCTGTAGACTAAAAGTTCTCAGCCCTCTGGAGCCTCAGCCAATAGGTTACACTGCGCCTGCGCCCAATACGCACTTCCCAATTCCTTTTTATACGCCCGCCAAAAGGCGGACGTATTATGTGATGGCGGTTTCCGTCCGTCTGTCCGTCCATCCGTCTGTCCGTCCCCCGTGTCCGGTCTATATCTGGGACAGTTTTCTATCTACAGTTCTAATTTCTGGTGAGTGGATACCCTACGGGGAGACGATGTGTCGCGTACCAAAATGAAGGTCAAGGTCAGAGGTCAAAGGTCACTGGCCTAAAAAACAGGAAATCACTGAAGTGTTCGTGTCCGATCTATATCTGTGAACGTTTTCTATCCACAGTTGCAATTTTTTGTGAGTGGATATGCTAGGTGGAGATGATGTGTCGCGTACCAAAATTGAGGTAGAGGTCAGAGGTCAAAGGTCACTGTTGTCTAAAATCAGGAAATCATTGATCATTGACAGTTTTTACCCCTCGGGCAAATTTTGCCCGAAGGGTATTGTCGTCGTCAGCGTCGTCTGTCCGTCTGTCTGTCTGTCCATCTTTCTTGTGAACACGATATCTCAAGAAGAATTATAGCCAGGCATTGTGAATTCATACCACATATGTATTGGGTGAAGGGTCAGAAGCCTATTAAAAATGACTGACCTTGACCTATTTTATCAAGGTCAAGTTCTAGTATTTGCTATATTTTTGGAAGAATTAAAGCTAGGGTCTCCAAATTCATATTATATATGCAACTCGTGATTGACTAGAAGCTTATTCCAGTTGACTGACCTTGACCTATTTTTTATAGGTCATTTACTGTTTATTATGATATAACATGAAGAAATAAAGCTAGACTTTCCAAATTAATGCTATGCATACATCTGGCAAAGGTCCAGAGGTGTACTGAAGATGACTGACCTTGACCTATTTTATCAAGGTCAAATTATAGTATTTGCCATGTTTTTTGAAGGATTGAAGCTATGCCCTCCAAATTCGTATTACTTATGTAACTGGTGATTGGCTAGAAGTCCATCCAAGTTGACTGACCTTGACCTATTTTTTTCAAGGTCATATACTGTTTATTATGGTCTAACATAAAGAAATATATCTGGGCTTCCCAAATTAATATTATGTATACATCTGGCGAAGGTCCAGAGGTGTACTGAAGATGACTGACCTTGGCGTATTTATCAAGATCAAATTTAATATTTGCTTTATTTTATGAAGGATGGAAACTGGGGTCTCCAAATTCATATTACTTATGGAACTGGTGATTGACTAGAAGCCTATCCCAGTTGACTGACCTTGACCTATTTTTTCAAGGGTTTATTATGGTCTGTCATGAAGAAATATATCTAGGCTTTCCAAATTAATACTATATGTATACATCTGGCAAAGGTCCAGACATGTACTGAAGATGACTGACCTTGACCTATTTTATCAAGGTCAAATTTTAGTATTTGCTGGGGACTCCCAAATTCATATTGCTTATGCAACTGATGATTGACTAGAAGCCTATCCCAGTTGACTGACTTTGACCTATTTTTTCAAGGTCATATACTGTTTATTACGATATAACATGAAGAATATAGCTAGGCTTTCCAAATTAATAATATGTGTACATCTGGTGATGCTCCAAAGGTGTGCTGAAGATGACTGACCTTGACCTATTTTATCCAGGTCAGATTCTATTCAGTACACTATTTCATGAAAGATTATATCTACATTGCCCAAATTTATACCACTTATGGCTGGATCTGAAGTCTATTGAAGAATATCACTGACCTTGACCTATTTTTAAAAGGTCAAATTCTATATGTTAAGTCTAAGATCTCCGAATCCATGTTCCCGATGCAATCAAGTTAGAATTGACTTGAAATTTTTTGAAGATGACTGATCTATATTTCCAAGATAAAAGTACTTGATTTGATTATAAGCTTTTTAGAAGAGTATATTTTGAGCTAAGAATTCTGTCATGCTCTACTAGAACCTCAGGCCTTGGTAAAAGCTGAACTACAGTCAACCCTACTAGATCAGATTTTTGTTAATCTAGTTCTAAAAATACACTGATGATATTATACATTGCATGATTGCTGGGTGTAGACAATAACTGATAGCCGATGGGTATTGAAGCCCAATGGGCTATTTTCTATCTACAGTTCTAATTTTTGGTGAGTGGATGCCCTAAGGGGAGACGATGTGTTGCATACTAAATGTAGGTCAAGGTCAGAGGTCAAAGGTCAGTTTGACCGAAAAATCAGGAAATCATTAAAAATTTCTAATTTTTTGTGAGTGGATTCAAATAGGGGGAAATGAAGTGTCACATACCAAGATGTAGGTCAAGGTCGAAGGCCAAAGGTCACTGTGACCTCAAAATCATTGAAAATCATGATTTTTGTAGTCCATTGAGAAATTACGGATGGCCGTTTTGTCATGTACCAAAATTTAGGACAGGTCAATAGTCAAGATCACTGTGACTCCAAAATCAGGAAATCATTAGAAGTCAAATTTTCATATGCCTGTTGAAGACGAGGTCATGTAATGCGATGTGGGTTCTGTCCGTTCATCCGTTAACATTTGTTGTGCATGCGAAATCTCTAGTTTCAAGGTATGGATTGGTACCAAACTTTGAGTACCGGTATACCTTGCTTTCATGGCAAAGAGGAGCCATACATCAGATTGTCAAAGGTCAATGTCACAGTCCCCCAAAACTGAATCAAGTTTAGCTGACTATATGTGTTAGGTTGGAATATTCAGAGTTCTCTCCCCTACATGTATATGGCATTTGTCCTGTGGAGTTGCTTGTCGTGTTTGAAACAGCTACATTTAGTTAAACTGTTGTGAAATAAAAACCATACTTTTACTAATTTAATGGGGAGAGGGGTCCTTTATGACCTTCATCCTGTTTTAATATTAACTCAAAAACAACGGTTTACTTCATCACTTTCTTCATCCTTCATGAAAAATTTTCTCATCTGAGAGAAATCCATTTGCAGGAAAACTACTAATTTATGGCCCAAACCTACACCTGCTTTGATCTATGCCATAGTCTCCGCCAGGAGAATACAATACAAACGTTAAAACGGAAGTTTAAAACAAAAGTTATCTCCCCTGGGGAGTTATCCCCCAGAGGAGTAGTCTCCCCTTAGGGGAGCTCTCTCAGGTCAGCCAGGATATATAAGCCAGCTCCCAGTATACTCTTCCTCTTTTCTCGTTTGTACCTTCAGTGGTGCACGTCAGGGAGTTGCAATACAGTCTAGTTGTTGTTGTTAAACTAGTTGTTGTTGTTCAAAGAGTTGTTGTTGTTTCAAGTCTTGTTGATTTTGAAACAATTTCTTTCTGAATTATGTCTGAGTTTTCGGTTCCCATTCCTTCAAATTCGTGCCGTGCGTGTGGGCGAGTTTCGACACGCCTAGATGCCCACACGCGTTGTTTCGTTTGTAAGAATAAAATTTGCTATCGAAATGACACGTGTAATGAATGTGTTTCTTGGGATAATGAGGCATGGAAAAACTATGCTCAAGCCCGTAGATCCTATTTTCTGCAGGCTTCACAGAACCCCGATCTATCAGAGGTTGATAGACGGGTGTTGGAAATAGCATTAGTTGAAGACATTAAAATCAATCAAGATATGGGGGGTCCGTGTTAGATTTGCCCCGTAAGTCTAACACTCCGGCTCCTTCTTCAGGGTCTGAGGATATATCACCTAGTGGTAAGGTTGTACGACAGGATAACCAAGGTGTACTGGATAGCTTAGCAGCTACAGGTCTTGCTTTGTCTGGAGGCCTTCAAAAACCAGTTCCTTTGTTCAAGCAAACAAAGGCCAGGTCTCACCGACCGCGCTCTATTGTTCCCGTCGGACAAAAGATTTCGTCTTCCCCACATGTTGGTTCTCCTACTCCTTTGTCTACTGGCCTTCCACCTGCTGATTCTCGAAATAGGAATTTACATCAATTATCTCCTTTACGATTTAAAAGGGCAGGTTTATCTAAAAAGAAAACAACATCTTTTTCTATGGAAGGCCGTTCGGGTTCGGATGTAAATGTGCGTGTTACGGATTTACAACCTCCGGGTTCGACGCATGTTGACACTTCTCGTCATCGGTCTCGCGTGTCTGTTCGTCGTTCTGGTTCACCGCATTACCGTTCTCGTTCTCGTTCGCCTGTACGTCGGTATGTTCCGTCTCCGCGACATTCTGTTTCACCGTGGCGTCGGGTGTACTCGGCTGTACTTGATTCTAATTCTCCTGTTCGGCGTTCTCGTTCTCCGGTTCGTCGTTCTCATTCATCGCGTCATCGTGATGCTAATTTACGGGTTTCTCATTCACCGGTCAGTCGTTCTCGTTCTCCGATTCGACGTTCCCGTTTGTCTCCGCGTCATTGGTCACGTCAGTCTGATCATGCGCAGACTCCGTTTCTTGACTATACACTCAATCAGAGTTCTCCACCCTTACATCGTCGTCACAATGTTCGGTCTCCGTCTCCGGTTTCGACTGCTTTGTCTTATGATGATGATTCCTCTTCGGCGTCGGAAAGTTCGGAGGATTCATTTATGATGGCGTTCTCGGTTAAAATGAAAGCACTTTTGGCGCTTGTTCCGGACATGCCGTGTCTATCGGAGCCGGTTTCGTCACATGTTAAATGTCCGACTGCTGCTTCGGCTGCGTTTACGTCATCGTCGGCGTCAAGATCGACGTTTTCCTCCTGCGCTCCGTCACCAGCTTGGGAGTTTTATCTGAAGTTATTTGAGGAACAGTTGGAAGATGACAACAAACTTAAGAAACCTGCTTTTTTCCGTCACTCAGTCCATGACAACGTGTTGCCGGAGAAATCACCCAAAATCGATCGGGATTTGAGTCGAATTACGAAATCACCCGCTGCAGCTGCTATTTCGGTTCCATTCAAAGTTTTCTCTACCATTATGGATACGTTGTTGTCTATCCAACGGGCTGCATCTTACGCGGATTGGTTTTTACTGGCGTCATCCCGGATTTCCTTGGATCCTGCGTTACGTGTGAAGGATGGATTAACTTTGTTATCTCCTGGATGCATCGAGTATTTACGTGGCTTCATGGATACGCTCGTTAAAGCTAACCGTATGGTCATTCAGGCGGGTGCCTTTTCTTATGCTTCTCTTCTGCAAGCTCAACGTTCTACCTTACTGAAGGGTGTCAAACCTGACATTCCATACTTCGTTAAGGACCAACTACAACGGCAGCCATTGTCATCTAAACGGGTTTTCAACAATGCTATTGATTCCGTAATGCCGGCTATTCGCGAGGAACGTACTGCTCGGTTAATTTCGGCTGTTGCTCGGCGCCCTGCCTTTTCTGTGGATCGCAAGCCTTCACGGGGTCGTACTTCCAAACCCGGCCATCATAAGGATTTCCCTCAGCATGATTTTCGTGGCATCGACAAACCTCCAGGTAGAGGCCGTGGCCGCCATTCCGTCCATGGGAAATCAGGTTCCAAGCGCAGAGGCTCTTCTAACAAATGACTATCCGATTTCCGATTACGTCAACGATTTCCATCTGCCCGCCTTTCGGCTTTACGAACATCCGGTGGTGGGCGGGCGTCTGCTACATTTCTACGAGAACTGGAATCTTATTACGGAAGATGTCTGGATTATAAAAACTCTGAAGGAGGGTATCCTATTCAACTTCCAATCCAGACCCAGACTCATCTCTCGGCCCAGCCCCTCCCGTATTCCGGTTCCCGCAGGGCATGTCCAGATGCTCCTGTCTTCGGTCGACACTCTTGTCAAGAAAGGTGCCGTCAGAGAACTGCCTCAAGACGACGTCAGCGTGGGATTTTACAGCCACGTTTTCCTGGTGCCCAAAAAGGACTCGGACCAGATGAGGATGGTGATAGACCTCAAAGTTTTGAACAAGTTTCATCTCATAACTCCTCCTCATTTCAAGATGGCGTCTGTATCATCGATTCGGGCCCGCCTAAATTATTTGGATTGGCTGGCCTCAATCGATCTACAAGACGCCTACCTCCACATTCCTATTCATCCTCGTCATCGGCGTTTCTTACGGTTTGTCGTCAACGGTCGGCGCTTCGAATGGCAAGTCCTCCCGTTCGGAGTCAACGTCGCTCCTTGGTTATTCACCCGCATTACGTCACCAGTAATGGCGTTCCTTCATCTCCGGGGTATTTTCATCGAGGTGTATATAGACGATATACTCATGTGGGCTGCAGACAAGGACGTTCTCAACGCGCAAGTCCGTTTCACGTTGCTTGTATTACGTCACCTCGGCTTCATTCCGCATCCCCTAAAGTCGGAGTTGGTTCCAACGCAAGTTCGCCGTTACATCGGGGCGGTGTTCGATACTCGTCTACAACTGGTACGCCCTCCAGAGGACCGTTGGACCAAAATTCAGATGCTGATTCTAAGGTTTTTGTCTTCAACGTCTCGGACACGACAGCAGTGGCAAAGTCTTCTGGGTTTGCTCACTTCCACGCTGGATCTTACGCATTACGGCCGCCTCCAGGTTCGTCCGCTGCAGTACCACCTGTCCCCTTATCTTCAGAGGTCATCTTTCAATCCTGCGGTCCCGGTATTGACGTCGCTACATCCACATCTGATTTGGTGGCAGTCTCGTCACAACGTCATGCGGGGAGTTCCGTTCCGGTCGCCGGTTCCGGTTTATCATCTCTATACCGATGCTTCCGAGACGGGCTGGGGAGCCCATCTGGACGATCTGGAGGTCTCCGGCAGATGGTCGACTTCGGAGTCCAGACTTCACATCAACCTTCTGGAGATGAAGGCAGTCATTCTTGCAGTGCAACATTGGACCTTCCTTCTCAACAATTCGTCCCTCCTCATAGCTACGGACAATTCCACGGTCATTGCCCACATCAACAAGATGGGTACCACCCGGTCCCTCTCGACGTTTCAACTTGTGTGGTACCTTTTCGACTGGGCTCTCATTCATCACTGCCATCTCCATGCTCGCCATGTTCCGGGTCGGCTCAATGTCCTTGCAGACCGCCTGTCTCGCCCCGACACCGTCCTACAGACCGAATGGCAACTTCATCCGGATGTGTTTCATCAGATTTGCAGCGTTTGGGAGTCCCCATTGATCGACCTGTTCGCAACGAGGAACAATGCACAGCTGGCCCTCTTCGTCAGTCCGATTTTGGACCCTCAAGCCTTCGCCATCGATGCTCTTTCGATCAGCTGGGACAACTTCATAGCCTATGCCTACCCTCCGATGGCCATCATTCTAGAAGTTCTCCAGAAGATTGCTCAGCACGACTGCGTGGTGTTGTTTGTGGTTCCGTGGTGGCCTCGTCGTCAGTGGTTTCCGGTTCTGCTTCCACTTCTCACAGCTCCGCCACGACGTCTACCAGTTTGGCCCGGCCTGTTACGTCAACCTCACGGGTTGTTTCATCACAACCCGCGGTGGCTCAATTTACACGTCTGCAGACTATCCAGAGTGCACTCACTGTCCAAGGATTTTCAGCGGAAGTTGCACAGACGATGGTGTCAGCCAATCGATCCTCCACGTCACAGCTCTATCAAGCGAAATGGGCCTATTTCGTCTCCTGGTGCCGAGAACGTGATGCCAATCCCGACTCTGCCTCTGTTTCCTTAGTAGCTGACTTCCTTCTTCACCTCCATCGCGACAAGAAGTTTCAAATCAGCACCATTGAAGGATATCGTTCTGCTTTGGCTAGGGTTTTACGTCTTTCTGCCGGCATCGACATTAGTCTAAATGACAATATCTCTGCGCTCATTCGGGCTTTCGCGCTACAGTCTCGTCGTACTCGCCAGCTGTTACCGAAATGGGATATTGGTGTGGTTCTGTGTGCTCTGATTCGTCCGCCGTTTGAACCCTTACAGTCCGCGTCTCTTAAAGCTGTGGCCTACAAGACAGTTTTTCTCGCGGCTTTTGCTTTGGCGTCTAGAGTGTCTGAACTTCATGCTCTTGAAAGATCTTCTATGACCTGGTCGGCGGATTGGTCGCGCGTATCGTTCCGACCTATTCCGGAGTTCATCGCCAAAAATGAGTCTGTTCGCTTAGGTCCGTGTGCGCAACGTCTGTACTCCATCCCTGCGTTATCAGACTTCGTTCATGGCCTCGAAGACGACCTACTGTTATGCCCTGTTCGAGCCATACGTCACTATCTCACTCGTACCGATTCCGGTCGGGGCTCGCGTCGTCTGTTATTCTTGTCCCTTCGTCCTTCGGCGGTACGTGACATTACTAAGAATACCATCGCTTCGTGGTTAAAGAAAACCTTTAAGTGGTCTTATCAATTGGCCATTGACGCTCCCCCGCTTCTATCGACTGCTTCTTCTCATGAAATCCGCGCCATCGCTTCATCATGGCCCTTATGGAAGAACTTGTCCCTCCATGACATTGTCCAGTCTTGTGCCTGGACAGCAAATTCCACGTTTACCAATTTCTATCTGAGAGATATGTCAGTCCAATCAGATAGTGTGACCATGCTTGGGCCACTAGTGGCTGCCCAGCACGTGGTCAGGTAACGTTCAAAAAAGGGGGGGGGGGGCAAAATTGTCATCATCGCAGCAAGTCTCCGGCTTGCTGTATCATCTCATCTCATAGTCCTATTGTTAGTCCACACACTACATGATCACCAGAAAGAAGTAATAGCTCAACTTGCCAGTCAGTGACTCTCAAGTCAACAATCAAGAAACCTGACACAATGGTGAGTTTTAATCTTTGACCTTCCTGCAGTTTGCTTGCGTCATTTCAGGTTAAAGCTATGTCCTTCTAGATCATCTCAGCTGAGTCACCTTGCGGTCAACTCACAAGTTCAACGCTCAAAGAACTGACACTTTTGTGAGTATAATAATGTTTGTTTTCCAGGTCACCAGTGTCAGCAACAGTAAAGTAAAGAAAGTTGACAAAGACAAAGAGGAGACTCAAAGATTCCGCTGTCAACTCTCAACAGTCCAGCATCAGGGATTAAAGTACACAGAGTTGGACCTAAAGCGGAATGTGGACTAGCGCTGCGAATAGTAAAGTGGACGACTTGTATGGATGTTGGCTATCCTTTACCACTCATACTTGCCTTACCTCCGAACTTGGATGTCCTGATGCCTCAGTTCCGTTGGCGGTAATACTGCGTACCACTCCACATCACAGATAATGACACCTTGTATGCTACATTGGCGACCAAAGATCCCAACTCATACATGCTGCCTTCCAAGTGCTCATCCCGGCCGTACTGCCTGAGTTCCTATACGGAGGGTAACACTGTGCTCCACATCCAAGACCACAGCTACATGCATGGAGACATGCATCAAGCTAAGTAACCACTTCTTATATCCTTGACTGCCTTCTGAGTTCTGACCAGGGTTTTCTTGTTGATTGTGATTGTCTTGTTTGTGATTATTTCAGCGGATATTCAGCCTGCCATTGCAAATACATCAAGGCCGAGATTCCCGCCTCCATATGTTGGTAGTGAGGCATAGATCAAAGCAGGTGTAGGTTTGGGCCATAAATATTAAACATTTATAAACAATGTTTCTATTTATAACCAAACCAAACCTGCTTTGATGTTATGGCCCTCCCATCCTTCCCCTCACTCCGCGGCCTTGCACACCACAGGTCTCGGTTTATAACAAGAGAAAAGAGGAAGAGTATACTGGGAGCTGGCTTATATATCCTGGCTGACCTGAGAGAGCTCCCCTAAGGGGAGACTACTCCTCTGGGGGATAACTCCCCAGGGGAGATAACTTTTGTTTTAAACTTCCGTTTTAACGTTTGTATTGTATTCTCCTGGCGGAGATTATGGCATAGATCAAAGCAGGTTTGGTTTGGTTATAAATAGAAACATTGTTTATAAATGTTTAATTTTTCTTGTGTTTGACTATTGTCCATTTCAGTGTGGGATATGTGAGCTCTCGGCTCTTGCTCCAAGGTTAATTAGTTACCAAGAGTTAAGCTCATTTTAGTTTATCATTCAATATGTGATATATGTTACGTTCTCAGAAGCACAAAATTGTAGACCTTTCTCTGGATTTCTAGCTACCAATTGGAATCAAGGCTATTAAACAACCGTGAAATTTGGACCAATGTAATTCCAGATATACGGACGTATATTGAAGCCCCTTGGGCTCTTGTTAAGGCTGCTGCGTAGCGCGCAGCCTTATTGTATCAGCTTGGTCTCATGGGGGCAAAAATCGCCTTGTCTGCAAGATTGCGAAAAAACAAAGCAGAGTTGAGACTTACCATCACAGGGCCAAATGTGGAGAAGATATTGAACTAGAAATTCGTAACAATTTGGGCTGTCTCAGATAAACGGAAGTCTGTCTTTCAAGCCCAAATTGTTCACCTAAAATTCTTAACCGGAAGTTTGGAAAAAGATATTTAACAAGAAAAACTGTGTGGAAACGTCTTTGCGCATACTGCAAAATGGGCTCTCGTGAGACTTTTACGAGAACTGCTTGGAAGTGATCTCCTTTTTATACGCTCGCCCAAAAGGCGGACGTATTATGTGATGGCGGTTTCCGTCCGTCTGTCCGTCTGTCCGGTTCTCGTGTCCGGCCTATATCTGGGACAGTTTCCTATCCACAGCTCCAATTTTTGGTGAGTGGATACCCTACGGGGAGACGATGTGTCGCGTACCAAAATGAAGGTCGAGGTCACAGGTCAAAGGTCACTGGCCTAAAAACAGGAAATCACTGAAGTGTTTGTGTCCGGTCTATATCTGTGAACGTTTTCTATCCACAGTTGCAATTTTTTGTGAGTGGATACGCCAGGTGGAGATGATGTGTCGCGTACCAAAATTGAGGTCGAGGTCAGAGGTCAAAGGTCACTGTTGCCAAAAATCAGGAAATCATTGATCGTTGACAGTTTTCTATCTACAGTTCTAATTTTTGGTGAGTGGATGCCCTAGGGGGAACGATGTGTTGCATATTAAATGTAGGTCAAGGTCAGAGGTCAAAGGTCAGTGTGATTGAAAAATCAGGAAATCGTTAAAAATTTCTAATTTTTTGTGAGTGGATTCAGTAGGCGGAAATGAAGTGATGCATACCAAAAATTAGGTCAAGGTCAAAGGTCACTGACCCAAAAATTAGGATATTATTAAAAATAACATTTTTTGTGTCAGTAGATACATTAGGGGGACACAATGTGTCACATACCAAAATGTAGGTCAAGGTCAAGGTCACTGTGACCCCAAAATCAAGAAATTGTTAAAAATCATGATTTTTTGTGTCCATTGAGAAATCGAGGGGATACGGTTTGTCATGTACCAAAATTCAGGCCAAGGTCAAAGGTCAAGGTCACTGTGACCCTAAAATCAGGAAATCATTAAAAATCATGATTTTTTGTGTGCATTGATAGATTGAGGGAAGACGATGTGTTGTGTACCAAAATTGAGGTCAAGGTCAAAGGTCAAGGTCACTGTGACTCCAAAATCAAGAAATCATTAAAAGTCACATTTTCATATGCCTGTCGAAGACGAGGTCGTGTAATGCAATGTTGCGTTCTGTCCATTCATCCATTAACATTTGTTGTCCATGCGATAGCTCTAGTTTCAAGGTATGGATTGGTACCAAACTTTGAGTATACCTTACTCACATGGCAAAGTGGCGCCATACATATGAGATCAATTTGTCAAAGGTCTAGGTCGCAGTCCCTCAAAACTGAATCAAGCCTAGCTGACTAAATGTGTTGGAATATTGTTGGAATATTTGAAGTTCTTTCCCCTGCATTTATATGGTATTGTCCTGTGGAGTTGTCTCTGTCTCCCATGTTTGAAACGCTTCATTTAGTTAAACTGTTGTGAAATAAAAACCATACATTTACTAATTTAACGGGGAGAGGAGTCCTTTATGAACTTCACACCTGTTTATTAACTCAAGAACAAAGGTTTACTTCATCACTTTCTTCCTTCATGAAAAATTCTCTCGTCTGAAAGGAATCCATTTGCAGGAAAACTACTATTTTCTTGTGTTTGACTATTGTCGATTTCAGTGTGGGATATGTGAGCTCTCAACTCTTGCTTCAAGGTCAACTAGTTACCAAGAGTTAAGCTCATTTTAGTTTATCATTCAATATAAGATGTCATATATGTTACATTCTCATAAGCAAAAAATGGTAGACCTTTCTCTGGATTTCTAGATCAATTGGAATCAAGGCTATTAAACAACCTTGAAATTTGAACCAATGTAATTCCAGATATACGGGCGTATATTGAAGCCCCTTGGGCTCTTGTTATGTAATTGATCTGCTCGTTGAGGGCACTGTGGTTAGCGAATGCTTGAAAGGCAAAACTAATGGATAAATCAAAAGAACTGCACCAGATTGACTGGCACGATTGTTCAGTCTATATTACTATTGATTGTTCATGCCTGGCAACATCAATTCGATAACTAAACCAGAACAAGCGGAGTGATTCCTATGTTTTATTGTTGCGGAGAATAAAAGCTGAATAAAACTTAGTCCCTGAGTATTTAATCGGAAGAAAATCGTGCTTGCCAACACGGGCAGCTAACACATGAACATGAATGTTGCGTTGCCCGTGCCGATTTTGACTTGCTCCAGACATGCTAACGTAGCACTCGTGAGTGAAAACAACAACAACAATTATTTTGCTTGATTATTTGTCACGACAATTCAACATTTCTCTTGGAGAAGTCAATATTTATCCACTATAACACAATGTTTTTTGCGCGTATTTGGCGCGCATTTTCCCATCAATAAAAAACTCAATTGTTTGGGGCAAAACTCAATTTCAAAATTTCTCAAAAATTCAGTTCTTCAAATTCAAGTTTTTAATCTGGGTTACCTAGATGAAAAAGTGGCTGAAATCCCCTGCTGTTATGATATTTGAGAAAATATCGTTCCAACAAATTTAATCTCATAATTGAACCTTTTGTTGACATGTTACACTTAACTCCCTAATAGGGGAACAGTCTGGTGAGAGAAATGAGCCCACCGAGTCAACATCCATCTTAGCTTGCTGAGGGCGTTTCACGTTTCACTTAACACTGCCCTTAGCTTAACGCTGTGATTCGGCGTGTATACAACACAGTGCCACCTCTCAGCTGCAAAGGACATATTTCTGGAGGGACATAATCCTGTTCGAAAGTTGTTCCTGAAGCATCAAGTCACATGCCTGCTGCATTTAAACGAGCTAATGAAATTATCTGTATTTAAATATTTTGATCTGGGCATCTCAGACATGTCAGTCTCACTTGAGTGCAGAGGCTGGGGGATTCTATGCGAGACAAAAACGAAGTTGTGCGAATCAGCTATTTTAGTTCTCAGTCTAATGGTGCATGCTTCTTTGTTTTTCTTAAGAAAAATCATATTACAAACAACCTTACCTATTTCAAAAAAATAAAATCGGCGACAGTTCACAGGAAAATGATAATGCTTTTTATTTTGTGATGGGGGCATTTCGAGGCCCACCAAGGGATCATTTCAGTCGATGGCTTTCTGGAGGTGTGTCTTCGTTTTATTAATGTGATTGCGCCGTTGTCGGATCTCACGGGACCAATCGGATGGGACCAATCGGATGTGACCAATTGGGAAATGCCCTAATATACTCAGATATCACCCATTACTGCATGGCTATGAGCAGAAGTTTCTACGTATGATCGTGCCGTGCGTTAGGATGATGATCAATATCATGAAGTGAGGACATTGATCTTGGCAATGCAGAGCTAGAGAAAGGAGATAAATCTCTCAGTGTCATCAACGTCTCCCGATCTAGAGAAAAAAAACATTAAAAAAACGTGTGTTCAAATTCTACAATGCCTGAAAAAAATGGAGAAACTAGTTGGAATACATGACAGTATGGGTGACAAGCTGAAGTACCAGGAAGACAAGTAAAAAAAATAGTTACTTCTGGACAGTAACTTTCAAAAACCTGAATGGATTCTTTGCAGATTTGGTATGTAACTTTGCACAGGATATCACTCGAGATTGCTTTCCATGCTGGGTACTGAATATTAAGGTTCCAAGCCAAATCAGTAGTTTCAACGTCGGTGGACTTCAGATGCTCTGGTTTTCATTAAAATTTCTCTGAAGCATCAAATTAATTAATGGAGTAAATTATCAAATTATTGTACTTCGTACATTTCATCCTGTTATGACTGTCAAAGGTAACTAAAGCATAACCTATAGACATGATCAAATAACACAACCTATACACATGATCAAATTTGGGAAATAGGAAAAACTATGTATTTCTAAAGATCACAGTCAAACATCAAAACCATAAAATCACATAGATAACGGCAGCCTTTCGAAGTCCACGAGTTCTAGTTTCTTTCTACAGCCACACCACGTGGACGTTTCTTTCTACAGCCACCTCACGTTTTGAGAGAGCTCCGCTAGATTAGATTTTGTCTATCTTATGATAGAAAATTGAGTCTAGATTAAGCTATATACATTGTAAAACAATGTCTAATAGAATAGAATAGAAGCTTTATTTATAAAAACTCGGTCAGCCATCATCTATCGATGCTCTTCCTGAGACACGGGAATATCTGAACGCTGCGAATCTTGCAGGCGGTCTTGGTCTCAATTAGATTCACATTCACTGTGTTTTCCTTGCAAAGGCTATGTGTTATCGTAAAGCTACATGCTTGCAATGTAACAACAACAAGTATTTCTTGAAATGATACAAGCCTGGTGTAACTATACGCACAGGCATGAATTTTTGTTACAGGCCGCTGGGGACTTGAGTTTGATTCACACTTGATTCCAACCCCAATTGCAATTTTCAATGTGCAATGGATACATGTTAATGCTATTACTGTACCTCATACAAAAATAAAAAGTGATGTGTGGTATGAACTGGTGATGACTGAACCTTAACTGTTTTGCACCTGTTATTGACCTAATGAGTGACATCAATGCAATTTTACAAGTAGAACTGGCATCGTGATCATGGAAGCTGACCATTGTTGTTGGTAAATATTCAGACGAAAGATTATGCCCCTGAATTTCAACGGATGTTACCGTACCACTAGGATTTTACTTATGGGAATTATGGGCGTAATGGATGTTCACAGTATTGATAATGCTGTTGCCGTATCAGATTTATTGCAGAGCGAGGGAGTGGTGCCCAGCTGACTCATGTTGAGAACATTGACAAAGCCTACAACCTGGACATGGAGCCACCCAAGTCCATGGTCAGTGGGATAGGGCACAAACCAGACAGGCAAGTGTTGTAACCCTCATACCCTAATATTAAACCTTTGACCAGGCAATGGTTGTGACCTGTGTCTGCTGAATCAGTATAGTTGCACCCCTACAATTCAGTATATGATCACAGCAACATAATGTTACTGGTGAATAGGAATGGTCCTTAAATGGAGAGCAGATGGGATATATTCATAAAGGCCCATTTTCACGGTGCGATTTGTTGTAACAACTCGGCGGGGGAATTCCCCGATTTGTAGCGTTCTCACGATGCAACGGAGTTGTATGCTACAAGATTTGTTACTACAAATTGCACTGTGAGAATGGGCCTTAAGGGAATACCTCTGATAATTCAATTACAGAAAGTGAATTTTTCCACCATTAAATCTGGTGATGATCAAATTTATTGGAACACGAAGTTGACAAAATGGTTCAAAATAAGGCCTATTCATCATGTAAGAAAAACACAATAGGTGACTACATGTAGGGAACCTTGTTAAACCTGGAAAAGCTACCCGACAAGCTGTATTGCACACAGTGTTTCCGGTTTGAAGATACTTACATGAAGAATTTTTCCAAAATTATTTATGTGATCCATTATTTCTTTGTTATTTCAATGATTTTAGAGGGTGATCAAATTTATTAGAGCCACAGATTGAATTTTGTCACCAATATTGGGATGATTGAATTTTGATAGGGGGATTGAATTATTGATTACCGTAAGTTACAATTTGTATCAACCCGAAATATTGTCTACTTAGCTGATTACTGATAACTTTGAATTGTCATAAAAATTTCCAGCATATAGAAGATACTGGGTTATACTTGAACAGTTCTCTTTGAAAATTGAAAATTTTCAGTTCAAGTTGTAATTTATAATTTAATGACAATATTGTGCAATCTGTAATCATTATTTATGCAAATTTACTCATTGCTCTTGTTTTTAAAACATGCAGGAAATTCATGGAAACGATGTCATGGGGTTCTGATGTTAGCAATACAGAGTGGGCTCCCGGCATGGAGCCGGTCAGGTCTGTGGCCATTGGAAGAGGACGCCCCCCATTGTTACAGGGACCATTGGTTGGCCTGACTCTCCCCAGGTTAGGAAGCTGTTATTGTGGACATGCTATGTTTGATTCATGCCAATCCCATAGAAATTGCATGTGCATCAGAAGTTAAGTCTGTTTATGTCTTATAATCAGTCTCTGAAAGTTTTACCAAGTTCCTAAATTGAAGTCTCCGATGTCATCATTACGACAGGAATTTTATTACCACTTAAATTTGGTTGTTTCAAATGCCCACGAGAACACTGGACCAGGGAATGAGGAAATATTGAATGCAAATTTGCACAAGTCTGTTACATGGGCAATAGGACATGCTTTGTGGTAAGCCAAATTTACAACTTTATTGTGTGTAAATATGGATGGAATTTGATTGCCATTGTGGCTGAACTCGTTTAACAAAACTTGCACATTCTTTTGATATTCGTATTTTGCAGATGGCGGACAGTCCGAGTATTTATATCATCCACATTCCGTGACATGCATGGAGAGAGAGACCTCTTGACTCGCTTTGTTTTCCCAGAGCTTCGAGCACGTGGGCGGAAACATTTCCTGGACATCTTGGAAGTTGATTTACGATGGGGTATAACAGAGGAGGATACCAAGAACAAAAAGTATGTGCCTCATTAGCAAAATATGTAGTCTGAAAGACTTAACTGGTTGATAGAATCTTCAATATAACATTCAATCTGCCCTTTCCACATTAATCCTTGTACAATGTCGTCTTGCCCAGGTGGCGGCGACACGTGGGCCACCAGGTGAGCTCCGGTTCATTCTTATGATCTCTCCTCTACGTTTATAACATGTAGCGCATTTTTTATACGCCCGCCAAAAGGCGGACGTATTATGTGGTTTCCGTCCGTCCGTCTGTCCGTCCGTCCGTGCGTCCGTCCGTCCGTCTGTCCGTCCCCCGTGTCCGGTCTATATCTGGGACAGTTTTCTATCTACAGTTCTAATTTTTGGTGAGTGGATACCCTACGGGGAGACGGTGTGTCGCGTACCAAAATGAAGGTCAAGGTCAGAGGTCAAAGGTCACTGGCCTAAAAAACAGGAAATCACTGAAGTGTTCGTGTCCGGTCTATATCTGTGAACGTTTTCTATCGACAGTTGCAATTTTTTGTGAGTGGATACGCTACGTGGAGACGATGTGTCGCGTACCAAAATTGAGGTCGATGTCAGAGGTCAAAGGTCACTGTTGCCTAAAATCAGGAAATCATTGATCATTGACAGTTTTCTATCTACAGTTCTAATTTTTGGTGAGTGAATGCCCTAGGGGGGAATGATGTGTTGCATACCAAATGTAGGTCGAGGTCAGAGGTCAAAGGTCAGAGAGACCGAAAAATCAGGAAATCATTAAAAATTTCTAATTTTTTGTGAGTGGATTCAGTAGGGAGAAATGAAGTGTCGCATACCAAAATATAGGTCAAGGTCAAAGGTCACTGTGACCCAAAAATCAGGAAATAATTAAAACTAACATTTTTTTGTGGCAGTAGATACATTAGGGGGACACGATGTGTCACATACCAAAATGTAGGTCAAAGGTCACTGTGACCCAAAATCGTGAAATTGTTAAAAATCATGATTTTTTGTGTCCATTGAGAAATTATGGGGAGATGGTTTGTCATGTACCAAAATTTAGGTCAAGGTCAATAGTCAAGGTCACTGACCCCAGAATCAAGAAATCTTCGAAAATTATTTTTTTTTGTCAGTAGATACATTAGGGGGACATGATGTGTCACGCACCAAAATGTAGGTCAAGGCCGAACGTCAAGGTCACTGTGACCCCCAAAATCATGAAATTCATAAAAATCATGAATTTTTGTGCCCACTGATACATGGACAGAAGACGATGTGTCGTGTACCAAAATTTAGGTCAAAGGTCAAGGTCACTGACTCCAAAATCAGCAAATCATTGAGTCACATTTTCATATGCCTGTCGAAGACGAGGTCATGTAATGCGATGTTTCTTTCTGTCCATTCATCCATTAACATTTGTTGTCCATGCGATATCTCTAGTTTCAAGGTATGGAGTGGTATCAAATACCTTACTCGCATGGTGAAGAGGAGCCATACATCAATTTATCAAAGGTCAAGGTCAAGGCCATACATCAATTTATCAAAGGTCAAGGTCACAGTCCCCCAAAACTGAATCCAGTTTAGCTGACTATATGTGTTAGGTTTGAATATTCAGATGTCTCTCCCCTAATGTATAGAGCATTTGTCCTGTGGTGTTGTCTCCCATGTTTGAAACAGCTACATTTAGTTGAACTGTTGTGAAATAAAAACCATACATTTACTAATTTAACGGGGAGAGGGGTCCTTTATGAACTTCATACCTGTTTATCAACTCAAGAACAATAGTTTACTTCATCACTTTCTTCTTCCTTCATGAAAAATTCTCTCGTCCGAAAGAAATCCGTTTGCAGGAAAGCTACTATTTTCTTGTGTTTGACTATTGTCGATTTCAGTGTTGGATATGTGACCTCTCGGTTCTTGCTCCACGGTCAACTAGTTTCCAAGAGTTAAGCTCATTTTAGTTATCATTCAATTTTAGATGTGATATATGTTACATTCTCAGAAGCACAAAATTGCAGACCTTTCTCTGGATTGCTAGCTACCAATTGGAATCAAGGCTATTAAGCAACCTTGAAATTTGGACCAATGTAATTCCAGATATACGGGCGTATATTGAAGCCCCTTGGGCTCTTGTTAACTATTGATAACTGGTGTAGATATGATAATATTAATCAAATATGTTTCTACTATTTCAAGAAAGACCAATAAGCTTACATTTATGATAATTTTGAGAACTTAAGATTGAAAATATACCAGTTATCATCGATTACATGTATTCTGGGTTAAAGAGATAGCGAAGTGCTCCGTTTGAAGCTCATGCGACCAGATACGTGTTGGTGCACCGCACACTGCCATTGAGGCCAGACAGCTTTGTCCAGGAATCTTGAATTAAAATGCAAATGCCCCATTCTTAGGTAGTTATGATTTAGTCACCTAAATTACAACTTCCACCTGATGTATGGAAACAACACAAAAGCATAAGTAAAATGTTACTACTGTCTTGCCCTTGCTGTTTTTTTTCAAACATTCAACTGAAATTCAGCTTGTGTGTGAAAAAATCCACCATTTGTACATTATTGAGAGAACAAAGCAGAACATGTCTGTGCAGCGACCTGTGGCTTCAGCTGATCAGCTACTGGTTCTTATAATTCCACATTGTCCTGTTTTCTAACCTAGATGTATATTTTGTATGGTGATAGCTGGCATAATTTTACACATATGTACTATATTTTCCCAGTATTCAAAGAAAGTGTCATTATGCTTAGAATAATGTATAATTTGGCAAATATTACATGGAAATATGCCACCTATCACCAGTTTAAAATATTCTCCTGGTTTAATATGTACGGCAAACTGAAATTATATGAACCAGTAGCTGCATCAGCTAAAGTCACGGCTCACTGCACAGACAGTCTCTTCTTTGTTCTCTCATTAATGTGCAAAAGGCGGACTATAAATTGCTGGTCCATTTGACGTGACCTCGTAATCTTACATTCAATCTCATTTGTCTAGAGCACTGGAAATGTGCCTTCGGGAAGTCTCCAAATGCCAGCTGTTCATTGGTCTACTGGGTGAGAGGTATGGATGGGTGCCTCAAAATTCTCACATTCCAGATAGCCCTGAGTTTGACTGGGTTCGGGATTACCCCCAAGGGGCCTCCGTCACAGAATTAGAGATGCACGCAGCAGCACTGGTGAACCCTGATGAAGCCAAAGGAAAAGCATTCTTCTACATCCGTGACAACAGTTTCATGAAGTAAGCCTCATGTTTTCATTGGCATTATTACCATTGTCTCATATGCTTAACTTGTTATCAACATACTTGACAGTAGTTTGGCTATATTGAATTTATATATTGATATATGGGCAACTGATTTATGGACATTGGCATGTACATTTGATACTGTAAAACATGTTTCTTTCACATGCATGAAACTTTCGCGATTTTCACGATTGGAATAAATTGCGAAAGTTTCATGCACGTGAAAGAAACATGTTGATATGACAAGGGCGAAGACAGTGAAAGGACATGTGAGCAATTAATTTTCGACATTAGCACAGTTTTAATGGTCTCACCACCTAAGCTCTATTCAGAAGCGACTGTTTAAAGCACCGGATACAGTTTAATATACTAGTACTAGTATAATAGTACAATTTATTCTGCTGAATTAGTCCCAAGACTTGCATATGTGAAGCAATTGTAATGCTAGAAACGATCGTCAATGTCCTCATATGCCGCCTTGATGCCGGCCATTTTGAACCCCTGTAGGATAACAGACGTGTTGTTTTGGAGTTGTTCATGGGCCTTCACCATCCGTAACGTGTGTTTAGGTTTCAATATCGAAAGTTTCAAGTCAACTTTGATATCCTGTTCAGATTTTCTACTTTTCAGCCCTTTCGAAACAATGTCTCCATACCACGCGGTGAACTGGTCTTTCAGGGCGGCCTTGAAAGCTCCATTCCCGCTGAGATCTAATGGTTGGGGCTCTCTGTGCAGCATGCTGGCACGAATACACATTTAAACCCATTGTCAGCTAATGCCGACAAGACAACTACCTGCATTATATCTCGCGATATAGGGTTTGTTTTCCTTCGGGAAATCCTTTTAAGGCTCAAACAGCGGGATTGAAATAATCTGCCCCAAACAGTCAGGAAACCTCTGTTTGAATAACAGTACTGTAAAACAACCACACTGAGCGCACCCACATGTGAATACACGTGGCTTTGCTGATTTTGCCGCCTCCGGTATGTATTTCCCATGTCTATTAGTATGATATATTTGTAAATTAATTTTTATTCTGGCACAGAGAGAATCGCGAAAGTTTCATGTCGCAAATTTTTTAAAATTGAAAAATCGTGAAAGTTTCATGTCGCGAAAGTTTCATGTTTTACAGTAGGTAGATTTAGCGAGAGGGGTGCAAATGATACTTCATGTTACGATCACAAGATCATGCATACAAAAGTCTGAGGACTGACTCGAGGCTTTTCGGCTGTATAAAGACTGAGACAATAGATCCTTACATGAAGTACCTATAAGTGGGATGTTATTAACCACCACATCAACTTTTATCCATATATATGTGTGGACTCAGTGGCAACATGCTTGAGACAAAAGAACTTGGCAACGATGACACTCTAGAACCGGTTGCAATCAACCTTTCCCTTAAAGTGATCGTAAACCCTCAAGTAAAGTTTCCATCAAATGAAAGACCTTTGGAAACTGTGCGGAAAAATATTTATTGTAATTTTTTACGATTTTATTATACAGAGTAAACTGCAAATAAAGCATGGTATTCTATGGTAGTCTGTTGCAATCATATTTAGGTCCAGTGACGTCACACTGCCTTAATACATATATTCCCCAATCGTAAACCTGCTTTTAATTAATGCCATAATCTCCGTCAGGAAGCATGATACAAACCGTAAAAACGGAAGTTAAAACCAAAAGTTATAGAGGAGAGTTGTCCGCCCCTAGGGGAGCTCTCCCACTCATCCCAGTGGAGTTACTATAACAGGCTCTGCTCAAATCATTCCTATCCTCTTTCTCCTGTTTGTACTCGACCAGTGCACATCAAGGAAGTGTTAATTCAATACAGCTGTGTTGTTGTTGTAACCGCCGGTTATATCCTTTATCAAGATTGTCTTGTGTTTATCTTTTCGGAAATTCTTCTTACATTAGTTATGTCTGAGGTTTCTGTTCCGAATTCTAATTCGTGTCGTACGTGTGGGCAAGTTTTGTCCCGTTTGGACTCCCACACGGTTTGTTTTGCTTGTAAAGATTTGTGAAGCCACGTGTGCGTGTGTCATGGGATTCGTCTGCCTGGAGGATTTATGCCCAGGTCCGACGTGCTCATTTATTGCGTGCCTCTAACGATCCCGCTCTATCGGAGCGATAGTCGGTTTTTACCCCTCGGCCAAAATTTGGCCGAAGGGTATTGTCGTCGTCATGTACGTCTGTCCGTCTGGCCGTCTGTCCGTCTGTCCGTCCGTCCGTCTGTCCGTCACACCTTTCTCGTTACCAAAATATCTTTAGAACGACTTACCCTAGGCACACCAAACTTGCACTGCACATCCATATGCTCACGACCCAGAACCCTATTGAATCTGGACCTGATTGGTTGGAAACTTTGGCGGCCATATTTAATTTATGCGAAATCATTAATCTTGTGTATCTTAGGTACCATTTCTCTGTTCAGTGTGAAACTTGGTATAGATCATCGATGCATCAAGAAACTTCAAAGAAATGACCAAACCAGTTTCCCTGATTCGGTGAAAACCTTAGCGGCCATCTTTAATTTATGCAAAATCTTTAATGATATATATCTCTGATACCATTCAAGTGTTCTATACGAAACTTGGTATACAGCATCGATGTATCAAGAGACCTGCAATGTATAACCACATCAGTTCCTCTGAGTGGCCGGAAGGATGGGCGGCCATCTTTAATTTATGCAAAATCATGAATGATCTCTATCTCTGATACCATTCGAGTGCTCGATGTAAAATTTGGTATATATCATCGATGCATCAATAGACTTACGATAAATGACAGTTCTGGCATTTCTGATTGGGCGGAAACCTTGGTGGCCATCTTTAATTTATGTAAAACCTTTAATGATGTATATCTTTGATACCATTTCAGTGTTCTATATGAAACTTGGTATACAGCATCGATGTATCAAGAGGCTTGCAATGAATAACCACATCAGTTCCTCTGAGTGGCGGGAAGGATGGGCGGCCATCTTTAATTTATGCGAAATCATTAATGATCTCTATCTCTGATACCGTTCGAGTGCTCGATGTAAAATTTGGTATACATCATCGATGTATCAATAGACAGTTCTGGCATTTCTGATTGGGCGGAAACCTTGGTGGCCATCTTTAATTTATGCACAATCTTTAATGATGTATATCTTTGATACCATTTCAGTGTTCTATATGAAACTTGGTATACAGCATCCATGTATCAAGACACTTGCAATGAATAACCACATCAGTTTCTCTGAGTGGTGGGAAAGATGGGCGGCCATCTTTAATTTATGCGAAATCATTAATGATCTCTATCTCTGATAATTTTCAAATGCTCCATGTAAAATTTGGTATACATCATCGATGCATCAACAGAATTATGTAATGAATACTGGTTTCTCTGATTGGACGGAAATGTTCGAGGCCATTTCTAATGGCAAAATTTTTCATAATGTGTATATTTGTCACTTGACTGCTTGGTGTTCCTGAAGTCTTGCTTCAAATTGAATACATTATGAATGGCTGGCGCCCAGAGCCGAGGGGTTTTCAGATGCGCAGCTTCGTATTGGAAATTGCGCTTGTGTATGACATGAAATCCATCAAGGATCTCGGCGGTGTCGGTTTAGAATTTGTCACTTAGATTTCAAAGTCCGATTTCTTGTCTGTAAATATTTCCTCCCAGTGGGACCTGTCCTACAGGTAGATAATATTCTATTTCTAGACAATCTGACCTCCACCGCTATTCCTTTATCTCGAGTCCCTGTAAAACCGGTTCCATTGTTCAGGCCAACAAAGGCCTCCAGATTCAGGTCGGTCCTGAGCGGTCCATTGTCTCCTTCGGACAAAAGAATGTTACCTCGCGCAGGTTATATCGCCTATGTCATTTTTATACGCCCGCCAAAAGCGGACGTATTATGTGATGGCGGTTTCCGTCCGTCTGTCCGTCTGTCCGGTTCTCGTGTCCGGTCTATATCTGGGACAGTTTCCTATCTACAGTTTCAATTTTTGGTGAGTGGATACCCTACGGGGAGACGATGTGTCGCGTACCAAAATGAAGGTCGCGGTCAAAGGTCAAAGGTCACAGGCCTAAAAACCGGAAATCACTGGAGTGTTCGTGTCCGGTCTATATCTGTAAACTTTCTTTATTCACAGTTGCAATTTTTTGTGAGTGGATATGCTAGGTGGAGACGATGTGTCGCGTACCAAAATTGAGGTCGAGGTCAGAGGTCAAAGGTCACTGTTGCCTAAAATCAGGAAATCATTCATCGTTGACAGTTTTCTATCTACAGTTCTAATTTTTGGTGAGTGGATGCCCTAGGGGAGAACGATGTGTTGCATACTAAATGTAGGTCACGGTCAGAGGTCAAAGGTCAGTGTGACTGAAAAATCAGAAAATCATTAAAAATTTCTAATTTCTAATTTTGTGAGTGGATTCAAATAGGGGAAATGATGGGCATACCAAAATGTAGGTCAAGGTCGAAGGTCAAAGGTCACTGTGCCCCCAAAATCAGGAAATTATTAAAAATAACATTTCTTTGTGTCAGTAGATATATTAGGGGGACACGATGTGTCACATATCAGAATGTAGGTCAAGGTCAAAGGTCAAGGTCACTGTGACCCCAAAATCGTGAAATTGTTAAAAATCATGATTTTTTTAGTCCATTGAGAAATTACAGGTAGCTGTTTTGTCATGTACCAAAATTTAGATCCAGGTCAATTGTCAAGATCACTGTGGCCCCAGAATCAAGGTCAAAGGTCAGTGTGACCTAAAAATTAGGAAATAATTAAAAATTACTAATTTTTTGTAAGTGGATTCAATACGGGGAAATGAAGTGTCGCATACCAAAAATTAGGTCAAGGTCAACTTAGGTCACTGTGACCCCAAAATCAGGAAATTATTAAAAATAACTTTTTTTCGTGTCAGTAGATACATTAGGGGGACACGATGTGTCACATACCAAAATGTATTTCAAGGTCAAAGGTCAAGGTCACTGTGACCCCAAAATCGTGAGATTGCTAAAAATCATGATTTTTTGTGTCCCTTGAGAAATTATGGGGAGACGGTTTGTCATGTACCAAAATTTAGGTCAAGGTCCATAGTCAAGGTCACTGTGACTCCGGAAACCAGAAATCTTTGAAAAGTACTTTTTTTGTGTCAGTGGATACATTAGGGGGACATTTTTTGTGTCCATTGATACATTGAGGGAAGACGATGTGTCTTGTACCAAAATTTAAGTCAAATGTCAAGGTCACTGTGACCCCAAAATCAGGAAATCATTACAAGTCTCATTTTCATATGCCTGTCGAAGACGAGGTCATGTAATGCGATGTTGGGTTCTGTCCATTATCCGTTAACATTTGTTGTCCATGCGATATCTCTAGTTTCAAGGTATGGATTGGTACCAAATTTTGAGTATACCTTACTCGCATGGCAAAGAGGAGCCATACATCAATTTGTCAGAGGTCAAGGTCACAGTCCTCCAAACCTGAATCAAGTTTAGCTGACTATATGTGTTAGGTTGGAATATTCAGAGTTCTCTCCCCTACATGTATATAGCATTTGTCCTGTGGAGTTGCCTGCCGTGTTTGAAACAGCTACATTTAGTTAAACTTTTGTGAAATAAAAACCATACAATTACTAATTTAACGGATAGATGGGTCCTTTATGACCTTCATACCTGTTTTAATATTAACTCAAGAACAAAGGTTTACTTCATCACTTTCTTCTTCCTTCATGAAAATTTTTCTCGTCTGAGAGAAATCGATTTGCAGAAAAACTACTATTTTCTTGTGTTTGACTATTGTCGATTTCTGTGTGGGATATGTGAGCTCTCGGCTCTTGCTCCAAGGTCAACTAGTTGCCAAGAGTTAAGCTCATTTTAGGTTATCATTCAATATAAGATGTGATTTTTGTTACATTCTCAGAAACACAAAATTGTAGACCTTTCTCTTGATTGCTAGCTACCAATTGGAATCAAGGCTATTAAACAACCTTGAAATTTGGACCAATGTGATTCCAGATATACGGGCGTATATTGAAGCCCCTTGGGCTCTTGTTGTCAATGGTTCTATTGCGATTAAATAAATAATGTTTCGGGGATAGTTTTGTTGGACATTTCTATCTCGGTTGTTTCAAAATTTTGTCGGGGCAATTTTTGGACTCGCTTACACCTCACACGGTTTGTTTACCGTCAGCCACGTGTTTAATGTCTTCGGACGTACGTCGCTAAATTAATTTGCTCTTGTCGGAGATTTCAAAATTTTTAGCCATGATTTTCTATATCTTGAAATGATTGCCCGACGATATTTTCTAAAAGTCAATATGAATCTCATGCTCAACTAATAACACAGTCCTGCGTGATGGTAGACAGTGTGTATTCAATATCGCGTCTCCACACAAACAATGAGTTCGGCCCGCTGTGTTTGATGTGGGTTTTTGCGGGCTCTCGCGACCCCGTTTTGTTATTGGTCAATTTGTGAGCCTATTGTGATCTGTACGATGAACTAACAGGTTTTTGTTTCGTTGATTCACAAATTTTATGCATTGAGTTTTGTGTAAATCTTAAGTAGGATTGTGAATAGTATCCTCGCCTGTCGCGGGAGGTTCGTTTTTCCCCGCCGGGGAGATCCGATTCTTTATATGCAGTCTGTCAATTTCCATGTTGTTGTTGTATCTTCTGTTCGGACTTTGCAGTTTTGGTAGTTTCACTTTCATGCATTCAGTTCTTTGGTCCTACCAAAATGTAATCTCTTGTTATATCAAGTATTATTATCTTTATTTTGATATCCTGTGATCAAGAGAGAACTTGCAGAGGTTTTTTATCTGCCTTTCATGCTTACGTTGTTGTTGCGTTTGTGTTACGTAACCACAACTCAAGCCTATTTACTACGACGCTTTGTTACATTTTAATGAGCTTCTTTACTACTCTCTTTATGTAATTAAGGGTGTGTCGAACAACAAAAGAGATCACGTGTTTCTTTATCGTGAGTGAGTAAACCTATTCACTCACTCACCCTTGTTTATTGTGAAAGTGTGCTATTCTTTGAAACACAAATTTCTGTTATTTTACATTGTGAGTTGTTTATGTTTCACACCAAGTTGGTCCCATCTGTATACTGAATTGCGCTTATAATTCAGATTGAGTTGAGCAGTAATTTTATTTCTTCTCTCTGAGAAAATTTAAAATTATTAGCGTGAGTGTGAGTGTATTTCTCCGGGAAATTTTTAGAAATACTCTCGTTCGACGACACGTGGAGTGTTTATTGGTCCTCTCCGGGTCTGTTGGCCGGGCAAGGATCAAGCCTGAATGACACGCAAATTCGTGAAGTCTTCTATGGTTTTTCTACCAAGTATGATTACCGGTACAGTCTACAAGAACATCAGACTGCTCTTTAGCAATGTTCTTACCGTTTCTTCTTCTCGACAACTTGTTCGTGCTAGGTCATTTCAAATTCTGAATTTTTTAATAACCTTACTTTTTCTGCCGGCGAGAGACTTTAAATGTATTTCCTCTCTTCGGGAATTTTAAATTCTTTCAGGATCTTTTTTGGTTACGTTGAAATCTCTTTGTTCTGGATGTCGGTGGTGTTACTACTTTTGGGTTATAAATAGTAACATTGTTTGTAAATGTTTAATATTCTCTCCATGTAAAACTCCAGTACTGATTTTCATGTACAGGAGACAAATTACATCGGGAGATGTCATAATGTAATCATGTTCACTGACACAGTATTCATGTTCACTGACACAAAGATCCATAATGCCATTTAGCTCATTGAGCTTACGTTTGTGATTAACGCTAGGAACATTTAATGTGTTCATCTCTACTGCGTTTCTAATTTCAAAAAAAAAAAAAAAAAGGAAAATTATTACAATCGAGTTCGGGGTTACTGTTTGCAACGCCTTTCTCGTTTCGCACCTCAACGACGTTCCATTACGTCGTCTCGTTGTCCTCGTACACCTGTACGTCGTTTCTCGCCGTTACGTCGTTTTTCTCGTACTTTTATAAGTTTGTATCCTGCTCCATTATGAGCATGTATGTACATTATGTTGTTGCGAATGGGGAAATCACTACGTCGTTTATCACACACAACGTTTCTCTCATTTTTCACGTTACGTCTTTCTGTTACACCTTGACGACATTTCATTACGCCGTCATGTGTTTCTCATACACTTGTGCGTCGTTCTCGTACATCGGTTAGACGTTCTGGTACGCCATAACGCCGTTTTTCACGTCATTTCTTCGTTTGCGAGATGCATATTTTATATCTATTCATCCTCGTTTTCGGCACTTCCTTCGATTCTCCATCGTCGGTCGTCGGTGGGAATGGAAGTCCTTCTGTTTGGCGTCAACCTTCCCCTTGTATCAATTCCTCTCGGGACTTTCACATCGTGGTTTACTTAGGTTCGTCGTTACACTACGAAGAGAGTTTTGTTCAAGCCTTTTTGATTCCAGTATTGTGTTGAGAATAACAAAATTGTGTTGGAATCAACAGTAATTGGTCTTGAATTCAGCACAGTTTTTGTGTTTAACACAGAACCATGTTGATTTCAACACACAAACATTTTGTGTTGAAATCCATTTTCCCATAGGATTGTGCTTAAACAACACAATGTTTTTCGCGGTGTACTTGGGGGACAGTTTTTCGACTTTCTCCATCAAGTACTTCATTCCCGTATAGACCGTTGCACCAGTTTGTTAGACTTTGACATTATGATTCTGTCATCAACTTTAGGGCTTTTCATTTCTATGCGGGACCTTACTCACTACGTTCGTTTTTTCGATTTATTTGTCCTGGTGCCGAGAATGTGAGGCCTTTTTCCCGACTCTGTCTCTTTGTTGTATTTGGCTTCTTCCTTCACCTTTATCGTGATATGAAGTTCAACTCAGCACCCTTTAAGGGTACCGGTCTGCTTGGGCTGGGGTTTTTACATTTTTTCTACCGGCATCGTCATTAGTCTAAACGACAATATCTCTGCGCTCTTTCGGGCTTTCACTTACGGTCTCGCCGTACTCGCCAGCTGTTACCGAAATGGGATATTGGTGTGGTTCTGTATGCTCGGTTTCGTCCGCCTTTTGAACCTTTACAGTCCGCCTCTCTTTAAGCTGATTCCTACAAGTCTGCTTTGCTGGCGGCTTTTGCTTTGGCGTCTAGAGTGTCTGAACTTCGTGCTCTTGAGAGATCATCTATGACCTGGACGACAGTTTGGTCTCGCATTTCCTTTCGACCCATTCCTGAGTTCTTCGCCAAAAATGAGTGTTCGCTTAGGTCCGTGCGCTCAACGTTCGTACTCCATTCCTGCGTTATCAGACTTCGTGCATGGCCTCGAAGACGACTTTTTGTTATGCCGCTTCGAGCCATTCGCCACTATCGCACTCGTACCGATTCTGCTCGCGGCTCTCGTCGTCGGTTATTTCTGTCCCTTCGCCCGTCTGCAATGCGTGACATTACTAAGAATTACCATTGCCGCGTGGTTGAAGAAGACCATTAAGTGGTCTTATCTATTGGCCATTGACGCTCCCCCACTACTGTCTACTGCTTCTTCTCATGAGATTCGTGCCATCGCTACGTCATGGACTTTATGGAAGAACTTGTCCCTCCATGACATTGTCCAGTCTTGTGCCTGGACGGCAAACTCCACGTTCATCAATTTCTATCTGAGAGATATGTCAGTGCAATCAGATAGAGTAACCACGTTTGGGCCGCTGATGGCTGCCCAGTACGTGGTCAAGTAATTTCAAAAAGAGGGGGGGGGGGGGCATTTTTCATCGTCGCAGCAAGCCAGCCAGCTTGCTGTATCATCTCCCTATCATAACATATGTCCACATACTGCATGATCACCTAGAAGGTAGAAATAAGTCAGCTGGCCAGCCATGGACTCCCAAGTCTTCAATCAATGCCTGACACTATGGTGAGTTTTAATCTTTGACTTAACTGCGGATTTGCTTGTGTCATTTCAGGTTGGAACTGACTTCCTTCTAGATGATCTCAGCTGGGTCACCTACGCTCAACTCACAAGACAAAGAACTGACACTTTGTGAGTACTTGTTGGCTATCGCCCCCCCCCCCCAGGACATACAGTGCCTACCAAGAAGACCTTCTAGTTGCCTAAGGGGCCCGGGGTATCCTTCAGCTTGGTAGAAGTGTGTACCACACCACGATCACAGCTACATGATGAAGACACTCAAAAGATAAGTATCTTCTATTACTACTCCATAATTACCCACTGCATTACCGACCAGGGTTCTTTTTGTTGAGAATTATTGTCATGCCTGTGATCATTTTAGGTAGAGGCTGAGATGGCCGAGTGATCTGGGCCGTTTGCATTTACTGCTGGTGATTTGGTATCGAACTCTGAGGACGCGGGTTCGTGTCTCGCACAGGCTGACCTTTTCCAGCACTAGTAATTGTACCTTACTGAGAGGCTGTTATCTTAAAAATAATTGGATTTAAATGTTATCTACTCAGTAGTAATAGGTCAGTTTGCCAGCCGCCATCTCTCAAGTCATCATTTTAGGCCTGACACAATTCTGACTTTTAATCTTTGCCTTTACTGCAGTTTTGCTTGTGTCATTTCAGGTTGAAACTGACTTCCTCCCAGATGATCTCAGCTGGGTCACCTACGCTCAACTCACAAGACAAATAACTGACACTTTGCCAGTGTCAGCAACAGTCGAATAGAGTACAGAGAGTTGATTGCGTAGAGTTGACTCAGGGAGCAAACGCTGTCAACTCCAACGCATCCTACAAGACCTGTTCAAGTTTCAAGGACCAAGTATGGAGAGTTGACGTAAGGCGGCTTGTGGACTGAGAGTGGTGTGGCTTGGCAACCCTCTAAGCTTCGGGCAGCTCTCTCCCCGTTCTTAATGGTTCTGGCCAAGGATCTCCCTGTATGCACGGGCTTGTAGGCTGATGCCCCCCCACGACATACAGTGCCTACCAAGAGGACCTTCTTGTAGCCTTTGGAGCCCGGGGAATCCTTCAACTTGGTAGAAATGTGTACCACACCACTAGCACAGCTACATGGATGGAGACACTCAAGATAAGTACTACTGTATCAACTCCATGAATTACCCCTTTACGTCTCTGACCAGGGTTCCTCTTGTTGAGTATTAATGTCTCATGTTTATGCCCATGTCTGTGTCATCCCAGCGATTATTTAGCCTGTTATTGGAGCTGCGACAAGGCCGAGGTTCCCACCTCCATATGTTGGTACTGTGGCATTAATTAAAGCAGGTTTACGATTTGGGAATCAAATATTAAACATTTATAAACAATGTTAATATTTGTTACCAAATCAAACCTGCTTTAATTTGATTGTCCCTCCCTTCCGTCCCCTCATGCCGCGGCCTTGCACACTACAGGTCTCGGTTTGTTACAATGAGAAAGAGGATAGGAATGATTTGAGCAGAGCCTTTTATAGTAACTCCACTGGGATGAGTGGGAGAGCTCCCCTAGGGGCGGACAACTCTCCTCTAGGGGAGATAACTTTTGGTTTTAACTTCCGTTTTTACGGTTTGTATCATGCTTCCTGACGGAGATTATGGCATTAATTAAAGCAGGTTTGATTTGGTAACAAATAGAAACATTGTTTATAAATGTTTAATATTTCAAACTGTGTATGCACTTTCCAATGCTTGAATCAAGCTTAAGGTGTGTATACTTTGAGTTTCAACACACTCACTGTTCCAGTGTGCATGTTTCACCAACATCTGGGAAATTAAATGCAATATTCAAATTGACTTGACACTTATGAGTTACCATCTCCCAGATTTTGATGAAACATGCACATTGGAACAGTGAGTCTGTGTTGAAACTCAAAGTATACACACCTTAAGCTTGAATCAAGCATTGGAAAGTGCATACAAAGTTTGAAATATATGTATTAAGGCAGTGTGACGTCACTTAGGTCACGTGACGTGACCTAAATATGATTGCGACAGACCACCGTAGAATACAATGCTTTATTTGCAGTTTACTCTGTGTAACAAAATCGTACGAAAATTACAATAAATATTTTTCCACAGTTTCCAATGGTCTTTCATTTTATGGAAACTTTATTTGAGGGTTTACAATCACTTTAATAATGCAATAACAATGGATAGGCTCTGGACACACTTTCATCTCCTGATGAAATTGTGTCCTCAAATACGATTTCTCACCATGTAAAAAACTGGGGAAATATTTTGAACCAGTGAAAACTGGCATAAATTTGCTGAATATGTTTCATATCAGCTTTAGTATTTGAAGAAAGTACTAATTATGCTTACCTTAGTTTACATGCCAGATATATGTCAGTTATCATCAGTTGAAGTTATACCCTCATATATTTGCATATGGAGAAAAAGAATTCACTGACCCAGAGATTTCCATCAGAGGCTGAGCAGCTGTGTTGAGGTGCATGCCCGAATCTGTATATTGTCATTGCTCCAATTACGAGAATGGCCAATTAAAGGACTTATCATATTGGAGGATTTAATATTCTGGTTTCCATGGTAAACTAGTATGGAAAGTAAAGTTGAATGACATTGACAGAATTAAGATAATAGAATTAAAAGTCCATGTCAACTGAAGACTCACCAAGTTTGCTTTCTGAAATGTTTCCCAGAGGCCTAATACCCATATTTGATTCCCAAATCGTAAACCTGCTTTAATTAAATGCCTAATCTCCATTAGGAAGGACAATACAAACCGTAAAAACGGAAGTTAAAACCAAAAGTTATCTCCCCTAGAGGAGAGTTGTCCGCCCCTAGGGGAGCTCTCCCATTCATCCCAGTGGAGTTACTATAAAAGGCTCTGCTCATATCATTCCTATTCGGTTATATCCTTTATCAAGATTGTCTTGTGTTTTTCTTTTCAGAAATTCTTCTTACATTAGTTATGTCTGAGGTTTCTGTTCCGAATTCTAATTCTTGTCGTACGTGTGAGGGTGTGTATCGCAAAGCCACGTGTGCGTGTGTCATGGGATTCGTCTGCCTGGAGGAATTATGCCCAGGTTCGACGTGCTCATTTATTGCGTGCCTCTGACGATCCCGCTCTATCGGAGCGATAGTCGGCTTTTGGGAATTTACGCTTGTGTATGACTTGAAATCCATCAAGGATCTCGGCGGTGTCGGTGTAGAATTTGTACACTTAGATTCAAAGTCCGGTTTCTTCGACGTCTGTAAATATTTCCTCCCAGTGGGACCTGTCCTACAGGAGATAATATTCAATTTCTAGACAGTCTGACCTCCAAGGCTATTTCTTTATCTCGAGTCCCTGTAAAACCGGTTCCATTGTTCAGGCCAACAAAGGCCTCCAGATCCAGGTCGGTTTTCCTGAGCGGTCCATTGTCTCCTTCGGACAAAAGAATGCTACCTCGCCGCATGTTATCTCGCCTATGTCATTTTTATACGCCCGCCAAAAGGCGGATGTATTATGTGATGGCGGTTTCCGTCCGTCTGTCCGTGTGTCCGGTCTATATCTGGGACAGTTTTTACCCCTCGGGCAAATTTTGCCCGAAGGGTATTGTCGTCGTCTGTCCGTCTGTCTGTCCGTCTGTCTGTATGTCCATCTTTCTTGTGAACACGATATCTCAAGAAGAATTATAGCTAGGCATTGTGAATTCATACCACATATGTATTGGGTGAAGGGTCAGAAGCCTATTAAAATTGACTGACCTTGACCTATTTTATCAAGGTCAAATTCTAGTATTTGCTATATTTTTTGAAGGATTGAAGCTAGGGTCTCCAAATTCATATTATATATGCAACTCGTGATTGACTAGAAGTCTATCCCAGTTGACCGACCTTGATCTATTTTTTATAGGTCATATACTGTTTATTGTGATATAAGATGAAGAAATAAAGCTAGGCTTTCCAAATTAATACTATGTATACATCTGGCGAAGGTCCAGAGGTGTACTGAAGATGACTGACCTTGACCTATTTTATCAAGATCAAATTATAGTATTTGCTATATTTTTTTAAGGATTGAAGCTAGGGTCTCCAAATTCATATTACTTATGTAACTGGTGATTGGCTAGAAGCCTATCCCAGTTGACTGACCTTGACCTATTTTTTCAAGGTCATATACGGTTTATTATGGTCTAACATGAAGAAATATATCCAGGGTTTCCAAATTGATACTATGTATACACCTGGTGATGGACCAGAGGTGTACTGAAGATGACTGACCTTGACCTATTTTATCAAGGTCAAATTTTAGTATTTGCCATATTTTTGGAAGGATTGAAGCTGGGGTCTCCAAATTCATATTACTCATGCAACTCGTGACTGACTAGAAACCTATCCCAGTTGACTGACCTTGACCTATTTTTTATAGGTCATATACTGTTTATTATGGTCTAACATGAAGAATATAGCTAGGCTTTTCAAATTGATACCCTGTGTACATCTGGTGATGCTCCAAAGGTATGCTGAAGATGGCTGACCTTGACCTATTTTATCCTTGACCTATTTTATCCAAGTCCGATTCTATTTAGTACAATATTCTATGAAAGATTATATCTACATTGTACAAATTTATATCACTTATGGCTGGACCTGAAGACTAATGAAGAATATCACTGACCTTGACCTATTTTTAAAAGGTCAAATTCTATATGTTAAGTTTAAGATCTCCAAATTCATGTTCCTTATGCGATTAGAATTGACTTGAAAATTTTTTAAGATGACTGACCTTGATCTATATTTCCAAGATAAAATTACTTAAGCTTTTTAAAAGAGTATATTTAGAGCTAAGAATTCGATCATGCTCTACCAGAACCTCCGGCCTTGGCAAAAGCTGAACTACAGTCAACCCTACTAGATCACATTTTTGTTATCTAGTTCTAAAAATACACTGATGATGTTATACAATGCATGATTGCCGAATGTAGACAATAACTGACAGCCGAGGGGTATTGAAGCCCATGGGCTATTTTCTATCTACAGCTCTAATTTTTGGTGAGTGGATACGCTAGGTGGAGACGATGTGTCGCGTACCAAAATTGAGGTCGAGGTCAGTGGTCAAAGGTCACTGTTGCCTAAAATCAGGAAACCATTGATCATTGACAGTTTTCTATCTACAGTTCTAATTTTTGGTGAGTGGATGCCCTAGGGGGGAACGATGTGTTGCATACGAAATGTAGGTCGAGGTCAGAGGTCAAAGGTCAGTGTGACGGAAAAATCAGGAAATCATTAAAAAATTCTAATTTTTTGTGAGTGGATTCAATAGTCAATAGGGGGAAATGAGGTGTCGCATACCAAAATATAGGTCAAGGTCGAAGGTCAAAGGTCACGGACCCAAAAATCAGGAAATTATAAAAAATAACATTTTTTTGTGTGAGTAGATACATTAGGGGGACACAATGTGTCACTTATCAAAATGTAGGTCAAGGTCAAAGGTCAAGGTCACTGTGACCCCAAAATCATAAAATTGTTATAAATCATGATTTTTTGAGTCCATTGAGAAATTACAGGTAGCCGTTTTGTCATGTACCAAAATTTAGATCCAGGTCAATAGTCAAGATCACTGTGACACCAGAATCAAGGTCAAAGGTCAGTGTGACCTAAAAATCAGGAAATCATTAAAAATTACTAATATTTGCTGAGTGTATTCAATAGGGGGAAATGAAGTGTCGCATACTAAAAATTAAGTCAAGGTCAAAGGTCACTGTGACCCCAAAATCAGGAAATTGTTAAAAATAACATTTTTTTTGTGTCAGTAGATACATTAGGGGGATATGTCACATACCAAAATGTAGGTCAACGGTCAAGGTCACTGACCCCAAAATCGTTATTGTTAAAGATCATGATTTTTTGTGTCTATTGCGAAATTACGGGGAGATGGTTTGTCATGTACAAAAATTTAGGTCAAGGTCAATAGTCAAGGTCACTGACTCCAGAATCAAGAAATCTTTGAAAATTACTTTGTTTTGTGTCCGTAGATTCATTAGGGGGACATGATGTGTCACATACCAAAATGTAGGTCAAGGCCGAACGTCAAGGTCACTGTGACCCCCAAAATCATGAAATTCGTAAAAATCATGATTTTTTTGTGTCCATTGATACATTGACGGAAGCAAAGTGTCGTGTACCAAAATTTAGGTCAAGGTCAAGGTAACTGTGACCCCAAAATCAGGAAATCACATTTTTATATGCCTGTCGAAGACTAGGTCATGTAATGCGATGTTGCGTTCTGTCCATTCATCCATTAACATTTGTTGTCCATGCGATATCTCTAGTCTCAAGGTATGGAATGGTACCAAACTTTGAGTATACCTTGCTCGCATGGCAAAGAGGAGCCATACATTTTGAGATCAATTTGTCCAAGGTCAAGGTCACAGTCCTTCAAAACTGAATCAAGTTTAGCTGACCATATGTGTCAGGTTCTCTCCCCTACATGTATATGGCATTCGTCCTGTGGAGTTGTCTCCCATATTTGAAACCGCTACATTTAGGTAAACTGTTGTGAAATAAAAACCATACATGTATTTAGTAATTTAACGGGGAGAGAGGTTCTTTATGAACTTCATACCTCTTTATTAACTCAAGAACAAATGTTTACTTCATCAGTTTCTTCTTCCTTCAGGAAAAATTATCTAGTCTGAAAGGAATCCATTTGCAGGAAAACTACTATTTTCGTGTTTGACTATTGTCGATTTCAGTGTGGGATATGTGAGCTCTCAGGTCTTGCTTCAAGGTCAACTAGTTACCAAGAGTTAAGCTCGTTAGTTTATCATTCAATATAAGATGTTATATATGTTACATTCTCAGAAGCACAAAATTGTAGGCTAGCTACCAATTGGAATCCAGGCTATCAAACAACCTTGAAATTTGGACCAATGTAATTCCAGATACACGGGCGTATATTGAAGCCCCTTGGGCTCTTGTTGTTAATGGTTCTGTTGCGATTAAATAAATAATATTTCTGGGATAGTTTTGTCTCGGGTGTTTCTAAATTTTGTCGGGGCAAATTTTGACTCGCTTAGACTTCACACGGTTTGTTTTACTGTCAGCCACGTGTTTAGTGTCTTCGGACGTACGTCGCTAAAATAATTTGCTCTTGTCGGAGATTTCAAAATTTTAGTCATGATTTTTCTATATCTTGAAATGATCGTCCGACGATGTTTTCTAAAAGTCAATATGAATTCTCATGCTTAACTAATAACACAGTCCTGCATGATGGTAGACAGTGTGTATTCAATATCGCGTCTCCACACAAACTATGAGTTTCGGCCCGCTGTGTTTGATGTGGGCTTTTGCTGGCTCTCGCGATCCCGTTTTGTTTTCGGTCAGTATGTGAGCCTATTGTGATCTGTACGATAAACGAACAGGTTTTTGTTTCGTTGATTCACGAATTTATGCATTGAATTGTTGTATAAATCTTTACTAGTATTGTGAATAGTATCCTCGTCTGACGCGGGAGGTTCGTTTTCCCCGCCGGGGAGATCTGATTCTTTATAAGCAGTCCGTCAATTTCCATGTTGTTGTTGTATCTTCTGTTCGGACTTGCAGTTTTGGTAGTTTCGTTTTCATGCATTCAGTTCTTTGATCCTACCAAAATGTAAATTCTTGTTATATCAAGTATTATTATGTTTATTTTGATATCCTGTGATCAAGAGAGAACTTACAGAGGTTTTTATCTACCTTTTATGCTTACGTTGTTCTTGCGTTTGTGTTACGTAACCACAACTCAAGCCTATTCACTTCGACGCTTTGTTACATTTTAATGAGCTTCTTTACTACTCTCTTTGTGTAATTAAGGGTGTTGAACAACAAAAGAGATCACGTGTTTGTTTATCGTGAGTGAGTAAACCCTATTCACTCACTCACCCTTGTTTATTGTGAAAGTGTGCTATTCTTTGAAACACAAATTTCTGTTATTTTACATTGTGAGTTGTTTATGTTTCACACCAAGTTGGTCCCATCTGTATACTGAATTACGCTTATAATTCAGATTGAGTTGAGCATTAATTTTATTTCTTCTCTCTGAGAAAATTTAGAATTATTAGCGTGACTGTGAGTGTATTTCTCCGGGAAATCTGTAGAAATACTCTCGTTCGACGACATGTGGAGTGTTTATTGATCTTCTCCTAGTCTGTTGGCCGGGCAAGGATCAAGCCTGAAGTTTTCTCGGTCTTCTGCCTGGGACAGCATTAGTCTATTTCATCGAGCGGTCTTCTTGTATGTTGAGCCCTGCGCAAGGATGACACGCAAATTCGTGAAGTCTTCTATGGTTTTTCTACCAAGTATGATTACCGGTACAGTCTACAACAACAACAGACTGCTCTTTAGCAATGTTCTTTACCGTTTTCTTCTTCTCGACAGCTTGTTCATGCTAGGTCATTTCAAATTCTGAATTTTTAATAACCTTACTTTATCTGCCGGCGAGAGACTTTAAATGTATTTCCTCTCTTCGGGAATTTTAAATTCTTTGAGTATCTTTTTAGTTTACGTGGAAATCTCTTTGTTCTGGATGTCGGTGGTGTTACTACTTTTGGTTATAAATAGTAACATTGTTTATAAATGTTTAATATTCTCTATAAATGTTTAATATTCTCTCCATATAAAACTCCAGTACTGATTTTCATGTACAGGAGCCAAATTACATCGGGAGATGTCATAGTGTAATCATGTTCACTGACACAGTAATCATGTTCACTGACACAAAGATCCATAATGCCATTTAGCTCATTGAGCTTACGTTTGTGATTAACGCTAGGAACATTTAATGTGTTCATCTCTACTGCGTTTCTAATAAAAAATTATTACAATCGAATTCGGGGTTACTGTTTGCAACGCCTTTCTCGTTTCGCACCTCAACGACGTTCCATTACGTCGTCTCGTTGTCCTCGTACACCTGTGCGTCGTTTCTCGCCGTTACGTCGTTTTTCTCGTACTTTTATAAGGTGTATCCTGCTCCATTATGAGCATGTATATACATTATGTTGATGCAAATGGGGAAATCACTACGTCGTTTATCACACACAACGTTTCTTTCATTTTTCACGTTACGTCCTTCTGTTACACCTTGACGACGTTTCATTACGCCGTCATGTGTTTCTCATACACTTGTGCGCCGTTCGTGTACATCTGTTAGACGTTCCGGTACGCCATAACGCCGTTCTTTACGTCATTTCTTCGTTTGCGAGATGCATATTTTATATCTATTCATCCTCGTTTTTCGGCACTTCCTTCGATTCTCCATCGTTGGTCGTCGGTGGGAGTGGAAGTCCTTCCGTTTGGCGTCAACCTTCCCCTTGTATCAATTCCTCTCGGGTTTTCACATCGAGGCTTACTTAGGTTCGTCGTTACACTAAGAAGAGAGTTGTGTTCAAGCCATTTTGATTCCAGAAATTGTGTTGGAATCAACAGTAATTGGTCTTGAATTCAGCACAGTTTTTGTGTTGATTTATGTTTATCACAGACCCATGTTGATTTCAACACACAAACATTTTGTGTTGAAATCCATTTTACCACAGGATTGTGCTTAAACAACACAATGTTTTTCGCGGTGTACTTGGGGGACAGTTTTTCGACTTTCTCCATCAAGTACTTCGTTCCCGTATAGACCGTTAGACAGTTTGTTAGACTTTGACATTATGGTTCTGTCATCAACTTTAGGGCTTTTCATTTCTATGCGGGACCTTACTCACTATGTTCGTTTTTCGGGTTCGGTCACTGCAGTGGATTTATTTGTCCTGGTGCCGAGAATGTGATGCCCTTCCCGACTCTGTCTCTTTGTTTCCCTGTATTTGACTTCTTCCTTCACCTTTATCGTGATATGAAGTTCAACTCGGCACCCTTTAAGTGTTCCGGTCTGCTTGGGCTAGGGTTTTTACATTTTCTACCGGCATCGTCATTAGTCTAAACGACAATATCTCTGCGCTCTTTCGGGCTTTCACTTACAGTCTCGCCGTACTCGCCAGCTGTTACCGAATTGGGATATTGGGATATTGGTGTGGTTCTGTATGCTCGGTTTCGTCCGCCTTTTGAACCTTTACAGTCCGCCTCTCTTTAAGCCGTTTCCTGCAAGTCTGCTTTGCTGGCGGCTTTTGCTTTGGCGTCTAGAGTGTCTGAACTTCATGCTCTTGAGAGATCATCTATGACCTGGACGGCGGATTGGTCTCGCATTTCCTTTCGACCCATTCCTGAGTTCATCGCCAAAATGAGTCTGTTCGCTTAGGTCCGTGCGCTCAACGTTCGTACTCCATCCCTGCGTTGTCAGACTTCGTGCATGGCCTCGAAGACGACCTTTCTGTTATGCCCTGTTCGAGCCATTCGCCACTATCTTACTCGTATCGATTCCGCTCGCGGCTCTCGTCGTCTGTTATTTCTGTCCCTTCGCCCGTCCGCAATGCGTGACATTACTAATAATACCATTGCCGCGTGGTTGAAGAAGACCATTAAGTGGTCTTATCTATTGGCCATTGACGCTCCCCCACTACTGTCTACTGCTTCTTCTCATGAGATTCGTGCCATCGCTACGTCATGGCCTTTATGGAAGAACTTGTCCCTCCATGACATTGTCCAGTCTTGTGCCTGGACGGCAAACTCCACGTTCACCAATTTCTATCTGAGAGATATGTCAGTGCAATCAGATAGAGTGACCACGCTTGGGCCGCTGATGGCTGCCCAGCACGTGGTCAAGTAATTTCAAAAAGAGGGGGGGGGGGGCATTTTTCATCATCGCAGCAAGCCAGCCAGCTTGCTGTATCATCTCCCAATCATAACATATGTCCACATATTACATGATCACCTAAGAAGTTGGAAATAAGTCAGCTGGCCAGC
Source organism: Hanleya hanleyi (assembly GCA_036873755.1). Lineage (NCBI taxonomy): Eukaryota > Metazoa > Mollusca > Polyplacophora > Lepidopleurida > Hanleyidae > Hanleya > Hanleya hanleyi. Next base: position 129,674 of record JAVTVY010050002.1, on the reverse strand, counting down.
CATGGACTCTCAAGTCATCAATCAAGGCCTGACACTATGGTGAGTTTTAATCTTTGCCTTAACTGCAGATTTGCTTGTGTCATTTCAGGTTGAAACTGACTTCCTTCTAGATGATCTCAGCTGGGTCACCTACGCTCAACTCACAAGACAAAGAACTGACACTTTGTGAGTACTAATGTTTCTGTTTCAGGTTGCCAGTGTCAGCAACAGGGAATAAAGTACAGAGAGTTGACGATTGCGTAGATTTGACTCGGGGAGCAAACGCAGTCATCTCCAACGCATCCTGCAAGACCTGTTCAAGTTTCAAGGTCCAAGTATGGAGAGTTGACGTAAGGCGGCATTGTGGACTGAGTGGTGTGGCTTGGCGCCCTCTAAGCTTCGGGCAGTGCTCTCCCTGTTCTTAAGGTCCTTGCCAAGTATCTCCCTGTATGCACGGGCTTGTAGGCTATTAAACATTTATAAACAATGTTTCTATTTGTTACCAAATCAAACCTGCTTTAATTTGATTGTCCCTCCCTTCCTTCCCCTCACTCCGCGGCCTTGCTCACTACAGGTCTCGGTTTGTTACAATGAGAAAGAGGATAGGAATGATATGAGCAGAGCCTTTTATAGTAACTCCACTGGGATGAATGGGAGAGCTCCCCTAGGGGCGGACAACTCTCCTCTAAGGGAGATAACTTTTGGTTTTAACTTCCGTTTTTACGGTTTGTATTGTCCTTCCTAATGAAGATTAGGCATTTAATTAAAGCAGGTTTGATTTGGTAACAAATAGAAACATTGTTGATAAATGTTTAATATTTCTGGTTTCCATGGCATACCAGACTTGCATAAAAACAACAATCTCCACAAATCTCCAACAGACATTTTTACCCCGAAGGGTATTGTCAGCTTCGTCTGTCCGTCCGTCTGTCCATCTTTCTTGTGAACACGATATCTCAAGAAGAATTATAGCCAGGCATTATGAATTCATACCCCATATGTATCGGGTGAAGGGTCAGAAGCCTAATAAAAATGACTGACCTTGACCTATTTTATCAAGGTGAAATTCTAGTATTTGCTATATTTTTTGAAGGAATAAAAAGCTAGGGTCTCCAAATTCATATTATATATGGAACTCGTGATTGACTAGAAGCCTATTCCAGTTGACTGACCGTGACCTATTTTTATACGCCCGCCCAAAAGGCGGTCGTATTATGTGATGGCGGTTTCCGTCCGTCTGTCCGTCTGTCCGGTTCTCGTGTCCGGTCTATATCTGGGACAGTTTCCTATCCACAGCTCCAATTTTTGGTGAGTGGATACCCTACGGGGAGACGATGTGTCGCGTACCAAAATGAAGGTCGAGGTCACAGGTCAAAGGTCACTGGCCTAAAAAACAGGAAATCACGGAAGTGTTCGTGTCCGGTCTATATCTGTGAACGTTTTCTGTCCACAGTTGCAATTTTTTGTGAGTGGATACGCCAGGTGGAGACGATGTGTCGCGTACCAAAATTGAGGTCGAGGTCAGAGGTCAAAGGTCACTGTTGCCAAAAATCAGGAAATCATTGATTGTTGACAGTTTTCTATCTACAGTTCTAATTTTTGGTGAGTGGATGCCCTAGGGGGAGAACGATGTGTTGCATATTAAATGTAGGTCAAGGTCAGAGGTCAAAGGTCAGTGTGATCGAAAAATCAGGAAATCGTTTAAAATTTCTAATTTTTTGTGAGTGGATTCAATAGGCGGAAATGAAGTGATGCATACCAAAAATTAGGTCAAGGTCAAAGGTCACCGACCCCAAAATTAGGAAATTATTAAAAATAACATTTTTTGTGTCAGTAGATACATTATGGGGACACAATGTGTCACATACCAAAATGTAGGTCAAGGTCAAAGGTCAAGGTCACTGTGACCCCAAAATTGTGAAATTGTTAAAAATCATGACTTTTTGTGTTCATTGAGAAATTGAGGGAGACGGTTTGTCATGTAACAAAATTTAGGCCAAGGTCAAAGGTCAAGGTCACTGTGACCCCAAAATCAGGAAATCATTAAAAATCATGATTTTTTGTGCGCATTGATAGATTGAGGGAAGACGATGTGTTGTGTACCAAAATTGAGGTCAAGGTCAAAGGTCAAGGTCACTGTGACCCCAAAATCAAGAAATCATTAAAAGTCACATTTTCATATGCCTCTCAAAGACGAGGTCGTGTAATGCGATGTTGCGTTCTGTCTATTCATCCATTAACATTTGTTGTCCATGCGATAGCTCTAGTTTCAAGGTATGCATTGATACCAAACTTTGAGTATACCTTACTCGCATGGCAAAGTGGAGCCATACATATGAGATCAATTTGTCGAAGGTCTAGGTCGCAGTCCCCCAAAACTGAATCGAGCTTAGCTGACTAAATGTGTTGGAATATTGTTGGAATATTCGAAGTTCTTTCCCCTGCATTTATATGGTATTGTCCTGTGGAGTTGTCTCCCATGTTTGAAACGCTTCATTTAGTTAAACTGTTGTGAAATAAAAACCATACATTTACTAATTTAACGTGGAGAGGGGTCCTTTATGAACTTCATACCTGTTCATTAACTCAAGAACAAAGGTTTATTTCATCTCTTTCTTCCTCCTTCATGAAAAATTCTCTCGTCTGAAAGGAATCCATTTGCAGGAAAACTACTATTTTCTTGTGTTTGACTATTATCGATTTCAGTGTGGGATATGTGAGCTCTAAGCTCTTGCTTCAAGGTCAACTAGTTACCAAGAGTTAAGCTCATTTTAGTTTATCATTCAATATAAGATGTGATATATGTTACATTCTTATAAGCAAAAAATTGTAGACCTTTCTCTGGATTGCTAGATCAATTGGAATCAAGGCTATTAAACAACCTTGAAATTTGAACCAATGTAATTCCAAATATACGGGCGTATATTGAAGCCCCTTGGGCTCTTGTTTCAAGGTCATATACTGTTTATTATCGTCTAACATGAAGAAATATAGAAGGTCCAGATGTGTACTGAAGATGACTGACCTTAACCTATTTTATCAAGGTCAAATTTTAGTATTTGCTATATTTTTTGAAGGATTGAAGCTGGGGTCTCCAAATTCATATTACTTATGCAACTGGTGATTGACTAGAAGCCTATCCCAGTTGACTGACCTTGACCTAGTTTTTCAAGGTCATACACTCTTTATTATGATATAACATGAAGAATATAGCTAGGCTTTCCAAATTAATGTTATTTGTACATCTGGTGATGCTCCAAAGGTGTGCTGAAGATGACTGACCTTGACCTATTTTATCCTTGACCTATTTTATCCAGGTCAGATTCTATTTAGTACAATGTTTCATGAAAGATTATATCTACATTGTCCAAATTTATATCACTTTTGGCTGGACCTGAAGTCTATTGAAGAATATCACTGACCTTGACCTATTTTTAAAAGGTCAAATTCTATATGTTAAGTCTAAGATCTCCAAATTCATGTTCCCTATGCAATTAAGTTAGAATTGACTTTTTGAAGATGACTGACCTTGATCTATATTTCCAAGATAAAATTACTTGATTTGATTATAAGCTTTTTAGAAGAGTATATTTACAGCTAAGAATTCGGTCATGCTCTACCAGAACCTCAGGCCTTGGCAAAAGCTGAACTACAGTCAACCCTACTAGATCAGATTTTTGTTAATCTAGTTCTAAAAATACACTGATGATATTATACACTGCATGATTGCTGGGTGTAGACGATAACTGATAGCCGAGGGGTATTGAAGCCCAATGGGCTATTTTTTTTTTGTGTTGAGAACCGTTCTGTGGGTATGATTCTCAACTTCTACAATACAGGGAGGATTAAGGATAAAAGTTAATCAGGCTGATTACATGTAAGGTGTACTCACAGCTCCATGTATCTTGCAGAGATGTTCCCCGTTGGAATCAGTTGGACTTTGATGTGGAGGACAGTGTGTGTGAGATGAAGATGAAGGCCCTGCAGGAGAGAGTGATGATCAGAGGCAGTGATCTCTTGCAGATGGATTGGTAATATCAGCTTTCAATTCACCTCTTCATTATCTGTGTGTCTTATTGATTGGGTAGTCTTTAGGTTTTCTCCATGGACCAATGAAATGGATCGAATTATTATAAAAATTCAAATCAACCAATGACAGTCAACAGACATGTAGCTGTTTTCTGAAATGGCCCTTTCAACTTCATAGTGGCAGACCGCTGTGACACCTAGATCTCACCCTGTCATTTTTATACGCCCGCCAAAAGGCGGACGTATTATGTGATGGCGGTTTCCGTCCGTCTGTCCGTGCGTCCGTGTGTCCGACCGTCCGTATGTCCGTCCCCCGTGTCTGGTCTATATCTGGGACAGTTTTCTATCTACAGTTCTAATTTTTGGTGAGTGGATACCCTACGGGGAGACGGTGTGTGTCGCGTACCAAAATGAAGGTCAAGGTCAGAGGTCAAAGGTCACTGGCCTAAAAAACAGGAAATCACTGAAGTGTTCGTGTCCGGTCTATATCTGTGAACGTTTTCTATCGACAGTTGCAATTTTTTGTGAGTGGATACGCTACGTGGAGACGATGTGTCGCGTACCAAAATTGAGGTCGATGTCAGAGGTCAAAGGTCACTGTTGCCTAAAATCAGGAAATCATTGCTCATTGACAGTTTTCTATCTACAGTTCTAATTTTTGGTGAGTGAATGCCCTAGGGGGGAATGATGTGTTGCATACCAAATGTAGGTCGAGGTCAGAGGTCAAAGGTCAGAGAGACCGAAAAATCAGGAAATCATTAAAAATTTCTAATTTTTATACGCCCGCCCAAAAGGCGGACGTATTATGTGATGGCGGTTTCCGTCCGTCTGTCCGGTTCTCGTGTCCGGTCTATATCTGGAACAGTTTCCTATCCACAGCTCCAGTTTTTGGTGAGTGGACACCCTACGGGGAGACGATGTGTCGCGTGCCAAAATGAAGGTCGAGGTCACAGGTCAAAGGTCACGGGCCTAAAAAACCAAAACTGTTGCCAAAAATCAGGAAATCATTGATCGTTGACAGTTTTCTATCTACAGTTCTAATTTTTGGTGAGTGGATGCCCTAGGGGAGGGACGATGTGTTGCATATTAAGTGTAGGTCAAGGTCAGAGGTCAAAGGTCAGTGTGATCGAAAAATCAGGAAATTGTTAAAAATTTCTAATTTTTTGTGAGTGGATTCAATAGGCGAAAATGAAGTGATGCATACCAGAAATTAGGTCAAGGTCAAAGGTCACTGACCCCAAAATTAAGAAATTATGAAAAATAACATATTTTTTACACAGTGAAACTGACCTTACTGACATATGCGTTCGTGTGCAAACACGGATTAACAAGTGAAGAAATTAAAACAATAGCACAGTTCATTTCCCGCCTAATCACCCACGCCAGCACTCAATCACAATAGATCTCCACTTCTTTACTTAGCTAGCTACTGTAAAGATCGTGTGTAAAGCTCCAGCGTATTACGGAAGGATTTTACGTTTACAACGAGTGATAACATCATCTACAAGTCTACAAAGCAACGAAAAGATCAAGTTGGGAAGTATTCTTGTGTATATCTGTCGATAAAATAATGGCCTCTATGTTCTGTTCCGTCTGTGGGAAGTCTAAATCAACGACCGACTTACATTCTGTTTGTCTTGCGTGTCGAGGCAATATTGCTTGTGATTGTACCCATAGATGTCAGGAGTGTCAACAATGGCCCGATGATTTATTTCAAGATTTAATGACCGGGTCTCGTGCGGGTTCCCTTCCCCCTGGTTTAATGTCGGAGACTAATATCATGACTCCGCCCTCCCATTTTATTGAAAATGGGACGGCGAAGAAGCCTGCATCGATTGGCAGTCCTTGGATGGGCCCTTTACGTTCTTTATTAGATAAAGGTATTGCGCCAAGCACTAGTACTTTTGTTTCTGATCTGTCCACAGGTAAAAGGAAGAAACAGGTAAAAGTAATGGGGTCCGTCCTAGATGAAGGTACGGGAGAGTCAGCCGAGGTCACAGTGGAACCAGATCTTCCCGAAAGTGTGTCCCCCATGGAAATCGAGACACAATCCGAGATGAGGACCACTTTGACTCCGGGCATAAACACTGGTGACGTTGTAAGTACGCCCGTATGTGCTGTTGGGAATGATATCACTGGGGGGACTCCCGCTGGGAATACCCCGATATCTAATAATTCCCAGGTGTCGTTTGTTGGTCGTCAACCAATTTCGACACTCCCTGTTGCTCCAGGGGCAGCCTTAGGCATGGTAAGTGGTGCTGTAAATAACTATGGTGTAATACCAGGTATAGTTAATTTCAGCACAGCAGACAATACCTCTGGTGGATATAGAGACAATGTATCCATGGTCTTACCAGGAGTAAACTCCACGACCTTACGTAATACCCCAGTCACGGGAGTTATCACGCAAGGCCGGGTAGGATTAAATCCCTTGCAATTGAACACCTCTGGGTTGACAAACGCAGGGGATCGAGGTCATTGTTCTGCAGGAACAATGCCAGTTTCACACTTAATACCTCAGAGTGTTAATAGAAACAATACGGCATTGTTCCAGTCACAACAGGGTATGACTGAGAATGGTTCTGGGTCGGGTGTCATAAACCCATATATGGCTCATTATCAACTTCCTGTCAGCCAATTCCGGTCGCCTGCGGGTTCCGGTATGGTTAACTCCGGGATTCCGGTTAGGACTTTTCGTCCTTCCGGTCCCACTATAAGGAGGCCTGTTGTGACAAACCCCGGTGGGTTGAGACTTCCGGTTCGTCCGGAAATGCAGTGGGCTAGGCCTATTGCATCCCCTTATAGGCGGGTCTCTAATAGTCCACAAATCAATACGGGAGTTCCGGTTATTGATGGTTCTCTGTCTGCTGTTATTCTGCAAAGAATGGAACAACAGGCAGCTGAACTAGATCAGTTCCGGCGACTCTTGACTTCCGCTTCCGGTACTGTTCAGGTTCCATCCCCGGTTCCGACACAGCTTCCGGTAGTATCGTCTGATCCGATTGATTTGTCTACTGACCCATCGATGAGACGTCAGGGGGTCGCGCAACGTCAATCCATTGAGGATAATGACAGTGATCATGATCCGGAGAGACGTTCATATTCAGAGGTACTAGAAGCTCTGTACGAGTTGTACCCTAATATGTCACGACCCCCACCGCCGACATCCTCTCGCCTACATACTATGGCAGAGGCTCCGTCGACAACTACCATGCAGACGTCGTCACTTCCTGCGTCAGATGCCATTCATGGTTTATGTTCTGTTCTTGATACGGTTTTAGCCCAGCCTAAAACAATGCAGGAACGTATTACAAGAACGGGAAAACGTGCACTCTTTAGACCGGCTTCCGCTTCGGCACCACTTCCGGTGGAGAAGCCCACGTCTAGAGCGTACGGAATTCATGATTCGGCATATGACTTTAAGGCCGCGGAACCGGAACCTGATCTTGCCGACATATGTAAAGGCAACAAGGTCCCTTCCAAGGTCTTGATCCCGCTAACTGATAAGCAGTCTTCTACTATGGAAGAAGCTGCGCGGCAGGGGGTAGCCATAGCCTCTCACATGGACTGGTTTCTAACGGCCATATCCACTGTGTTGAGCAGGTTGTCGCGTTCGCAGTTAGCAGCCAGTAGTAGTCCTGAGCTACAATTACTGGCGGATCTTCAGAACGTGGCTGCTAAAGCTAATGCTGATGCAATGGCTTTAGCCGCGTTCAATGCTGCGATGGTTGTTCATCTGAGACGACAAGCTTACTTGTCTTCCGTTGTCAACCATGCTCCTGATATAGTCATTCGTACTTTGAAGGAGCAATCGCCAGCATCTTCGCTGTTGTTTAATGGCATTATACCGTCTCTAAGGGATACGGTGGAGAAGGCTAAGCCTAATCCTCCGTCTAGATGGTATGGGGACAGGAAAACGTATTTCTACGGACACTTCCGGTCCACCAGCCAAGCAACCTAGGCCGACTACTTCCGCTTCCGGTCCAAAAGGGAAGTCTCAAGCGGCGGGTCGCATGCCACAACAGCAAGGCCAGACCAATCCCAACTATAAAGGTAAAGGGAAAGGTCGTGGCAAAAAGCAGCAGGGCCGGTGACGATTCGGGCCATGTCAATCTCATGACATGGCGGGACCACGAATTGCCTCAACTTCCGGTCCCGCCGAAATCCAGTCTCCCGGTCGGGGGACGACTTCAAGGATTTTGGCGGAATTGGCAAAAACTGGGGATGGATCCGTGGGTAATCCGTACTATTCGATACGGTTACCCCCTAGAATTTACTATAGATCCACCCCTTACTGCTGCTCCCAAGCCCTCCCGTATACCTATACGGAAGGCACACCTTCTGGTAACACAGGCATCTGTGGACAAACTTATCCAGAAGCATGCAGTAATAGAACTTCCGGTCCACGACCGGTCCCCCGGGTTCTATTCTCCGGTCTTCCTTGTGCCAAAGAAGGATACACCGGAAATGCGCATGATAATAAATCTGCGCAGGCTGAACAAGGACTTCCTGATGAAACCCCTTCACTTTCGGATGGAGTCCTTCCGGTCCATCAGGACCGCTCTGGTTCAAGGGGAATGGTTAACTTCCTTGGATCTTCGGGACGCTTACCTGCATATCCCGATTCATCCAAGTTACCGGAAGTACCTGAGATTCCTGGTCGGTGCTCGCCGTTTCCAATTCCAGGTTCTACCTTTCGGTCTAGCCAGTTCCCCTTGGATCTTCACCAGAGTATTTCAGCCAGTGGCGGCGTATCTGCACAGTCGAAGTATCAAATATCATTTTTACCTAGACGATTCCATTATCAGGAATATGTGCAGAATACAACTCCGATGCGATACAACATTTGTATGGCACATCCTCGAACTACTGGGTTATCTCCCACACGAGGAAAAAATCGGAGATAACACCGTCACAACAACGGAACTTCCTAGGCGTGGCGTACGACACCATATTGGTCATTGCTCGGCCACCGGAAGTTCGTTGGTGCAAGATATGTCGCGACATTCCACTGTTCATCAGACATTCTTGCCGCACTGCCATCCAGTTTGCATCAATAATCGGTCTACTGACATCCACACAGGATGTCACACCACGAGGCCGATTACAGTTACGGCCACTAATGATCTATTTAAATCAGCATTGGCCACACAGGCACAGGAATCCCATGATTCCTGTCACAGAGGAAGTCAAACATCACCTATTATGGTGGATGGACCCTCTCAACGTGATGCCTGGTGTAACACTGCTTCCGTTTCAAGCTACTCATCAGCTGTTCACGGATGCTTCGATGCAAGGATGGGGGGCCCACCTCGGATCCAAGTCGATATCAGGCTATTGGACTCCGCAGGAGAGGTTACTCCATATCAATGTGTTAGAGTTCATGGCCGTCAATCGAGCAATACTCTTATTGATACAGGACCTCAAAGGCCAGTCGGTTCTGGTAGCTACAGACAACACAACTGTCTTAGCTTACATCAACAAGATGGGGGGAACTCGGTCCTCGAAGCTTCTGAAGCAGACCGAGATACTCTACCATCTGTGCTGGCAGAACGATATCATACTTCGTGCCAGACACATACCAGGACATCTGAATGTACTAGCCGACGCACTGTCGAGAAAACATCAGATTATACCGACGGAGTGGCAGCTTCACACAGACATTCTGCGCCAAATCGCTCAGATTTGGGAACAACCGCTGATAGATCTGTTCGCTACTCACCTGAATCATCAACTCCCTCTGTATATGTCCCCTGTACTGGATCCTCTAGCAGTGGGAGTCGATGCTCTATCGCAGGATTGGACGGGTCTAATAGCGTATGCTTACCCGCCCCTTCAATCCTGCCTCTAGTTCTACAAAAGATACGCGCGCATCCGTGCGTCGTTTATCTAATTGTCCCTTGGTGGCCAGCTCGTCCGTGGTTTCCCGACCTTCTGGAATTACTGGTAGACGTCCCAAGACGACTACCTCTTTGGGAAAAACTACTTCGTCAACCGAAGTCAGCAATTTTCCACCACAAACCTCAGGCATTCCATCTGCACGCTTGCAAGTGCTCAAGGATCAGCTCACTGAGGTTGGGTTTTCTAGGGAAGCTTCGAGAAGAATGGTCGCTTCCACTCGATCCTCCACATCAGCTTGTTATCAAGGGAAGTGGAGGGTCTTCCATGAGTGGTGTACTGGAAGAAACATTGATGCCCGTTCTGCCTCTGTTCAGCAGATAGCAGATTTCTTGTTACACCTGTTTCAAGACAAGGGTCTTGCTCCATCTACGGTGGATGGTTACAGATCTGCATTATCTAGGATTATTAACCTGTCTACTGGCGTTAATCCTGCCTCTGATCCTAATCTAACAGCTCTGGTTAGATCGTTTAGGATTGACAGGCTTGTCTCTGTACCAAAACTTCCTAAATGGGATTTAGCATTAGTTCTACGGAGTTTATCAGAACCTCCGTTCGAACCCATAACTACAGCCGATCTGAAATTCCTATCCTACAAAACAGTTTTTTGTTAGCCTTGGCTTCAGCGGCTCGCGTGTCAGAACTACACGCTTTGGATGCTAGGGAAATTAGGCATGATTCTCGATGGACTTATGTGGTACTTACTACCATTCCTGAATTTGTAGCCAAGAACCAATCTCTGTACGACACTTCTTGTAGAGAATTTAGGGTTCCAGCTTTAGCTGATTTCCTTTCCTCAGGGTTAGAATCGGACAACCTTATGTGTCCGGTTCGTGCCCTTACTGTATATATTAGTCGCACTAAAGTACTACGTGCTGGGCGAAGGCGATTATTTATACCATTTTGTCCCCGGAGCCAACAAGAGATATCTAAAAACACTATCTCTTCTTGGCTCTCCAAAACTATTAGGTTAGCCTACGATGGAGTGTCATCGATGCAGGCTGCGTTGTGTGATGTCTCTGCACATGAGATCAGGGCGCTTGGGGCGTCCTGGCCTTTGTGGACCAACAGGTCGGTAACTGATATTATGAGGGCTTGTTTTTGGAGATCTCACACAACCTTCGCATCATACTACTTGAGAGACATGACACTTATCAAGGACGACCTATTTTCCTTGGGACCACTGGTGACAGCGCAGCAGATCACCGGGGTCGGGTCAGCACACAGACACTAGAGGCCTGTGTGTTTTTATCGGTTTTTAATGGTAAGAACACGTTTCCTCATAAAAAACTTTCTTTTAAAAAAAGGGGGGGGCACGTGTATATAACTTCCATTATGTCAGCGCCGATGAGCCTGGGAGGTCTGGGCTTACTATAGGGACAGTGTCTACGATACCGTTATATGACCCTGTCGCTATTGAGTCTTTATGGAAGCCTATTCTTATTTAAGTTTTATGGCCAGCATGAAGTCTCTTGCTGACTTCCGTCTAATCCTCACGCCATTAGTCGCTGTCACTTTGACTTCCCTCCGTCCTGCTTTGGGATTCTCGCATATGTCAGTAAGGTCAGTTTCACTGTGTAAAAAATATAATAAATTTACATGTAATTTTTACATTTTTAAACTGAAACTTACCTTACTGACAGAGTGATGGTCCCACCCGACCTCCCCGCTTGGGATCTTTACATTTACGCGTAAGAAGTGGAGATCTATTGTGATTGAGTGCTGGCGTGGGTGATTAGGCGGGAAATGAACTGTGCTATTGTTTTAATTTCTTCACTTGTTAATCCGTGTTTGCACACGAACGCATATGTCAGTAAGGTAAGTTTCAGTTTAAAAATGTAAAAATTACATGTAAATTTATTATTTTTTGTGTCAGTAGATACATTAGGGGGACACCATGTAGGTCAAGGTAAAGGTCAAGGTCACTGTGACCCCAAAATCGTGAAATTGTTAAAAATCATGATTTTTTGTGTGCATTGATAGATTGAGAGAAGACGATGTGTTGTGTACCAAAATTGAGGGCAAGGTCAAAGGTCAAGGTCACTGTGACCCCAAAATCAAGAAATCATTAAAAGTCACATTTTCATATGCCTGTTGAAGACGAGGTCGTGTAATGCGATGTTGCGTTCTGTCCATTCATCCATTAACATTTGTTGTCCATGCGATAGCTCTGGTTTCAAGGTATGGATTGGTACCAAACTTTGAGTATACCTTACTCGCATGGCAAAGTGGAGCCATACATATGACATCAATTTGTCAAAGGTCTAGGTTGCAGTCCCCCAAAACTGAATCAAGCTTAGCTGACTAAATGTGTTGGAATATTGTTGGAATATTCGAAGTTCTTTCCCCTGCATTTATATGGTATTGCCCTGTGGAGTTGTCTCCCATGTTTGAAACGCTTCATTTAGTTAAACTGTTGTGAAATAAAAACCATACATTTACTAATTTAACGGGGAGAGGAATCCTTTATGAACTTCACACCTGTTTATCAACTCAAGAACAAAGATTTACTTCATCACTTTCTTCTTCCTTCATGAAAAATTCTCTCGTCTGAAAGGAATCCATTTGCGGGAAAACTACTATTTTCTTGTGTTTGACTATTGTCGATATCAGTTTGGGATATGTGAGCTCTCAGCTCTTGCTTCAAGGTTAACTAGTTACCAAGAGTTAAGCTCATTTTAGTTTATCATTCAATATAAGATGTGATATATGTTACATTCTCATAAGCAAAAAATTGTAGACCTTTCTCTGGATTGCTAGATCAATTGGAATCAAGGCTATTAAACAACATTGAAATTTGAACCAATGTAATTCCAGATATACGGGCGTATATTGAAGCCCCTTGGGCTCTTGTTTGTGAGTGGATTCAGTAGGGAGAAATGAAGTGTCGCATACCAAAATATAGGTCAAGGTCAAAGGTCACTGTGACCCAAAAATCAGGAAATAATTAAAACTAACATTTTTTTTGTGTCCGTAGGTACATTAGGGGGACACGATGTGTCACATACCAAAATGTAGGTCAAAGGTCACTGACCCAAAAATCGTGAAATTGTTAAAAATCATGATTTTTTGTGTCCATTGAGAAATTATGGGGAGATGGTTTGTCATGTACCAAAATTTAGGTCAAGGTCAATAGTCAAGGTCAGTGACCCCAGAATCAAGAAATCTTCGAAAACATTTTTTTTTTGTCAGTAGATGCATTAGGGGGACATGATGTGTCACGCACCAAAATGTAGGTCAAGGCTGAACGTCAAGGTCACTGTGACCCCCAAAATCATGAAATTCATAAAAATCATGAATTTTTGTGCCCACTGATACATGGACAGAAGACGATGTGTCGTGTACCAAAATTTAGGTCAAAGGTCAAGGTCACTGACTCAAATCAGCAAATCATTGAGTCACATTTTCATATGCCTGTCGAAGACGAGGTCATGTAATGCGATGTTTCTTTCTGTCCATTCATCCATTAACATTTGTTGTCCATGCGATATCTCTAGTTTCAAGGTATGGAGTGGTATCAAATACCTTACTCGCATGGTGAAGAAGAGCCATACATCAATTTATCAAAGGTTAAGGTCAAGGCCATACATCAATTTATCAAAGGTCAAGGTCACAGTCCCCCAAAACTGAATCAAGTTTAGCTGACTATATGTGTTAGGTTTGAATATTCAGAGGTCTCTCCCCTAATGTATAGAGCATTTGTCCTGTGGTGTTGTCTCCCATGTTTGAAACAGCTACATTTAGTTGAACTGTTGTGAAATAAAAACCATACATTTACTAATTTAATGGGGAGAGGGGTCCTTTATGAACTTCATACCTGTTTATCAACTCAAGAACAATAGTTTACTTCATCACTTTCTTCTTCCTTCATGAAAAATTCTCTCGTCCGAAAGAAATCCGTTTGCAGGAAAACTACTATTTTCTTGTGTTTGACTATTGTCGATTTCAGTGTTGGATATGTGACCTCTCGGTTCTTGCTCCACGGTCAACTAGTTTCCAAGAGTTAAGCTCATTTTAGTTTATCATTCAATTTTAGATGTGATATATGTTACATTCTCAGAAGCACAAAATTGCAGACCTTTCTCTGGATTGCTAGCTACCAATTGGAATCAAGGCTATTAAGCAACCTTGAAATTTGGACCAATGTAATTCCAGATATACGGGCGTATATTGAAGCCCCTTGAGCTCTTGTTCAATACTTTCTCTGGCATAATTGTCTGATCAATATAGCCCCACCCTTTACATATATGTAAAATTCTTAACTGAAAGCCTTTATGTGATTTATGAATTCTTTCCTGTTGTGACCAAATCAAAATTAATGAAGCAACTTTGACATTCCTTGCACAGCTATCCATGTCGGTGGGGTGGCTCAGTTGATGGGAAACCTTTCGTCACAGGACTCGAAGACTTTGGGATGTCTGTGCTGGACACACTATGGTCCAGTGTTATCAAGCTCTATCCAGATGAGGTAAGGAAAATATCACACATTCGTGATCACAATGTCCCCCCACTTTCATGATTCCATCATTCATATGCAACTAGGTCCGTGAATCTGTCGCCATTGTCGACCTGCAATCTATTTCTGGTCACAGATGAATTCTACCTTATTTCACAGAAGAGTGCTTTAAGGGCAGATCCAATGGTCAAGTCATTTTGGGTAAAATGTCATTAACTGGATGTAAATACTGCAGTGTTTACAAATCCATTAACCGCATGTAAATACTGCAGTGTTTGCAAAGGAACTGGAGTTGGATGAGATAACTGTTGGTCAGAATACATCCAGTTTAATGGGGACTGAGAACTGGTGAATTGTTGTATTTTCAATCCAGGAGTTTGCCGTAGATGAAGATGTACACATCGGAGATTTGCACTCGGGTTACTTCGTCTCTCAACAATCCAAGTTTGTCGGCAGAACCATGCTAATGAAACAGTGCCTCAACAAAATCGTGGAAACTCCTTCAGGCATCATCATGCTCTCTGGGAAACCCGGAACTGGCAAATCTGCTCTCTTGGTGAGTTCATCTAATTAATAGTCATAATCGTCTTGATGATTTCTTGTCTGGTCACCCAATAATTGTACAGACAATATCACTCCCACCTTTCTGAGCTTGGTGTCTGGAACGTTAACCACACATACATTGAATGAACTTATGTCTTTCTGTTTGTCTGTTTAAACTAATTTCTCTTCTCTGTCTGTGTGATTGGATATGTGGATAATGTGAGTAGTACATATCTCTTTTCCATGGCTGGTCTTTGAAACATTACATTGGATCCTTGTAAGCAGTAGATGTTGATTCTACTTTTGTCTCTGTTTATCTGTCCATCCATGGGAGTGGATAATGCAATCAAGTCATTCACAGCCTTGAGGAGTCAGTAATTTTATTCTAGGATCGGGGGTGGGGGTGGGGAAATTGAAGTTCGGTCAATAATATGTGTTCTTCATTTCTCACTCGATTGTTTATCCTGGCAGATTTATTGGTTTGAAAATTAGCTGAAATTGAGTGTGTAAAAAATCGCTTGAGTATGAGGATGACCCACTGACCTGTGCGTGTGTGTTGAAGTTGTTGTTTGGGTATGAAAAACCTACCGTTCTGGTCTGAAAAACAATCTGGGTAATCGTAGCTAATTTTGGTTCTTCCAAAGTGTGGGGACCCTGGCAGTTTTATCCATCATTCTTCATTCACATCCTGTTCAGTCATCATTTGTGACTATGTTATCTTTTCCATTGTCTGTAGTGTGCGGTTGCCACTGACTATCAGACAAGCTCCAGTCATTGTCGGTCTGATGATGAGGTGTTGGTCCATGCTGTTGGTTCTGCTCCGGGGTCAACCCTCCTCTCCTTGATGCTGCGGAGACTCTGCTGGGAACTAAAGGAACGTTTCGTCGACATGGACATCCCAGAAGAGTATAAGTATGTGTATATGTGCGCTACAGTATTGAAATAATTCCAGTCTGCTAGTACTGTCAGAGCTTAGGTCTTTATGTTACGGTTGTGGAATATGGATACATGTTTTCCAAAAAAAAATATATATATTCTGGAATTCTGTTTCATAACAGGAAAGTTTTCCTACATTACAATTGGCATGTCTGCCCTATCGTGGGTCACATGATACAGCTATTTGCCATTCCATATAGCCCTTTCCGGAAAGTGTCTGATCTCCCCCTGAATATAACTGTCGCTCTTTAAGGTTAACGGTATGAAAAGCTGCTTCCGGGAAGTAGTTGCCTCGGTTTCACTTTTACCAAAGGCACCCGCAATTATTTGGAATAATATATTGATCAAATATTCAAGAATATTTGTTTGAAAAACTATTTTGTTATATTTTCTGTATGAACCAATAGATCTTGTATACGTGTACATTATAAAGATAATTTTCTTTGAAAAAAACCAGACTATTTAATTACTAAAACTAATTGTGAGGGCCTTTGGTACCTACCGGAAGTTCTCTGCACCAATACGCCCCGGGTGGAACAAGGGAGATAGAACGTTTTCCGAATTGGGCTATATGGAGAGCTCCATTATTTTCACCTATTCAAAACTTGACTATTCACTTGAGTGTAGTTGTTTACTTCTGTGGCCTGAAGACACGGCATGTGCTTAAAAATATCTCTGCCATTTACAGAAACCTTGTTGGTAAGTTTGGTGAGATGTTGAAGGAAGCAGGTAAACAGTCCCGTGGCCCAGTGATTATCTTCATTGATGGTGTGGATATGATGGAGGACAAACACCAGCCTTACAACATGGAGTGGATACCAAGACCTGTCCCTCAGGTAATTAGAGAGCATTTTCTAGGGGAGATAATCTTGAGTGTGTGAACTATACAGTAGATCTGAAAAGCTGTGAGTTAGCCAGTATCAGACTCTGCAGCTGTCTCTGGGATCATGTCCTGCAAATGTCCCATAACTGTATTGGTTAGGCCATTGAGATAACTCTGCATCTGATTCTTTAAAGTTGCTCCATATGAAAAGGTATGTAAAGCCATAGATACTTCTATCATGATATCAAATCAGAATTCTCATGTAGATGGATACAACAGAGCATAATATTATTATCATGCCCTGCAAATGCAGAGGCATATTGATTCGCACACATCTGAATGAGATAGGCCCGCTTCATTTACAAATCTCATGGGTTGAAAGGTCATGGCATGTACAATATCTGATGGGGGTGACAGTTTAATGCCCTGTACATTATTTTCAGGCTTGTAATTAGGCCTACCGATATTGGGGGATACTGGGTATTGCTCAGCTGAGCAGGGGATCGTATGTAGTTTACAAACTCTCTTTGCAGCCCATTGATATCCATGTTAAGTTTGTAACACAGTCATAAGTAAGAACGATCTTGAACCACCAAAACAAAGTCAAGACCAGTACCTTTTCTCAGTGTCAGGCCTGTAGCCAAGGGGAGAATTTCTGGGTTCGGGCAGAACGTGCTTTTGGAAACATTTTTTTGTCTCATACAATTGCCCCCTTTCAGACTGAAGCGAACTCCCCTGATGTTCCATTTTGAAGTAAAGGCAAACCACCCCTCAAGAAATCCTGGCTATGGCCTTGAGTGTTTCACCCATCGTTACCGGTAACAACTTTCTTCAATATCCTGTTTATTTTATCCCAATACAGAATGTTGTATTTGTCATGACGGCCCAAGAGGGTGGCAGATGTTTCCAGGCTCTACAACGCCGAGAAGCTAAGGAGGTCAAGGTCGCTGGTCTAGATTTGATGGACAAGCCCAAAGTGGTCCGCAACACACTCGCCATGCACCGAAAGGTTCTGGACGAGTCTGCATTCAACAACCAGGTAGAGTGTAAATATTTCAAGAACTTAGCTGTGGTCACAAAGATTTATTGAAGTATGTCGGACGACTCATTAATCCGGAGTTTCTACCAGTGACCATGCTCTAGTGAACTCCAAGGGCCATTCTCTCCAGGCATGTCTTTCTCTTGGGCAGTTTCGGTCACAGCACTCCCCATATATGGGGAAAATGTGTTTATCTGGCAAACTGACATGTACATGTTTTATAAGTATCTCATTCAAAAAACAGGGTTAATGCTTATTTAAATAAGAAATTTGGCAATTTATCTCGAAATATTTTTGAGCAATGACAAAATTTGTGCTTCCCCATATTTAAGTCTAGGAGATCTGGCTGTTGTGCATGAGAGCGCCTGATTCCCCAGGTCTCCAAATCAACCAGCTGTCAGCCTGTCTGTTCACTGTACTCTTGAATAATTTCAAATGTTTTGATTTGTATTGAATGTGTTCCAAAATTTTGATGATCGGCAGTTTTCCATGTATACCATGTCGACTATTGATAATCACCTCATCTTATTGAGTTTTGGTATTATCATGCCAACTATCTAATTGAGCTTTGGTATTTAAACTGTTTATTCTTTTCTTTTGCTTTGTCAGATGAAGTTGCTGTTATCTAAGAGAGAGGCTAACAATCCCCTCTACCTCGAGCTGGCTTGTGAGGAGCTCCGGGTATTTGGGGTCTTTGAGCAGGTAAATAGATACATCAATATCATAACCATAGATATTGACATTGGTGGGTACACTCAAAGACTCAAAGAAAAAATACTGTGTTTGTGTCTTTTAGATTGACTGCTGTCAAACATTCAATTTTGGAGATACAGTAAGACTTGTATAAAATGACCAGAATGGCATATGGAACCAGAATATTGTTGGTATTGACAAGACACAAGTATTTACTGGACATTATACATGTAAGTGGTGGTAATTAAGAATTTTCAATATTTACAGGTTCGTGAGTTTAATCATTCGAGTGTGCACTGTTGTACTATATATCAAGGTTGATCTGATAGTTTCTTACATGAATTGTGGCATTCAACATCTGTGTGTTAAATATTTTACTTGTAGGCCCACTCGAAATTGCAGAACAATTACTGTCTTTTCTTTGGATGTAATTCAGATCTCACAGAAGCTGAAATCATTGCCGCAGACGATGTCACAGTTGGTTCAAGAAGTTCTCTTACGGATGGAGCAGGATGTGGGCAAGAAGTTGATCAGGGCATCCCTCTCTCTGCTGGTCTGTGCTAGAAATGGTCAGTGAACATGAAATGCTTTGCCCTGGGAAGATCAAAGGGAGTAAGAATTTGATCAGGGCATCCTTCTCTCTGCTGGTCTGTGCTAGAAATGGTCTGTGAACATGAAATGCTTTGCCCTGGGAAGATCAAAAAGAGTAAGAATTTGATCAGGGCATCCCTCTCTGCTGGTCTTTGCTAAAAATTGTCAGTGAACATGAAATGCTTTGCCCTGGGAAGATCAAAGGGAGTAAGAATTTGATCAGGGCATCCCTCTCTCTGCTGGTCTGTGCTAGAAATGGTCAGTGAACATGAAATGCTTTTCCCTGGGAAGATCAAAGGGAGTAAGAATTTGATCAGGGCATCCCTCTCTGCTGGTCTGTGCTAGAAATGGTCAGTGAGCATGAAATGTTTTGCCCTGGGAAGATCAAAGGGAGTAAGAATTTGATCAGGGCATCCCTCTCTCTGCTGGTCTGTGCTAGAAATGGTCAGTGAACATGAAATGTTTTGCTCTGGAAAGATCAAAGGGAGTAAGAAGTTGATCAGGGCATCCCTCTCTCTGCTGGTCTTTGCTAAAAATTGTCAGTGAACATGAAATGCTTTGCCCTGGGAAGATCAAAGGGAGTAAGAATTTGATCAGGCATTGTCAGTGAACATGTAATGCTTTGCCCTGGGAAGATCAAAGGGAGTAAGAATTTGATCAGGGCATCCATCTCTCTGCTGGTCTGTGCTAGAAATGGTCAGTGAACATGAAATGCTATGCCCTGGGAAGATCAAAGGGAGTAAGAAGTTGATCAGGGCATCCCTCCCTCTGCTGGTCTGTGCTAGAAATGGTCAGTGAACATGAAATGCTATGCCCTGGGAAGATCAAAGGGAGTAAGAAGTTGATCAGGGCATCCCTCTCTCTGCTGGTCTGTGCTAGAAATGGTCAGTGAACATGAAATGCTATGCCCTGGGAAGATGAAAGGAGGTAGATGTGAGGAAGGAAGCAAGACGCCTCTTAGTTGGACTGGTTGACAGAAATGATTTTGGACCATTTTGGCAACTTCCTGTTCTAATAAATCTGATCACCCCAGATTTTATGATGGACAATTTCACTTCCTGCTGATTGAATTATTATAATTTAGAGAAATTCCGCAGATGATAATATTAACTTGATCTTCCCATCTGAGTTTACTTACATGCAGATTGCACCTTATCTGGAGGTGGATTCTTTCAAAATATCTCACAAATTTGGCACTTTGCAAACTTAGTACAAGATCTCATGAACATACCAGTATTGTGACTGTGCTTATGTGCTTACATGTTTTGCTCAATGTTTCGATGTAGGACTTGAAGAGCGTGAGCTATATCATTTGCTGAGTCTCCACATGGCCAATGAGTATGACATGAACTGTGATGTGTTGATTGTGAGATATAGTGCTGATCTGCCAGCTGACCAGCTCCTACCAAAGGCCACCTTCATCCAGCTACTGACAGTCTTACAGGCTTTCCTCAGACCCATAGACAACTGGTAAGGGGAAGTTACTCCAACTAGTTTTAAAGGTGAAATGCAAAGGTTTTCATATTTTCCTATTTATATTCTTCGTGGGCCAGTTAATGATGGAAATATCAACCCATATACTTTCGTTTGGTTTTGTCTCCTGGTAGCTTTTGAAAAGTGATTCAAAGTTGGTATCTCAAGCCTGGCCGATTTCAGAAATGAAATCCACATCGCTTATCTGCCCCTGTTTAACGTTGGTTTGTGACGTCACATCCGACCATCTGGTCGAGCATCAATATACTTGTAACGTTCAGTCTCCGGGCGACTGGTCTGATGTGACGTCACAGTCAAGGAAAGATAAGCGATGACATTTTGCAAATCTGAGTTCAGCTGTGCCAGGGTTACCAAGTTTTGAAAAGGTTCTAGCAAACAAGATAATTCAAATTAAACCAATTGAAGTAGATAGACTAGTGTTTCTATCATTATTCAACCTATATAAAATGTGAAAAGGATAATCTAAAAACCTTTGCATTTCACCTTTAATATAAAAGCACATTGTGACCTCCATAAAGGCTATACCGGTATAAAATGATTTTTTTTTCTTTTAATAACCTGAAGCTCCATTTATCCAGTCAGCTGACTGGCTATTGTTGTGCAATAAAATTATGCATTTATATGCAGATCCCTGCTAAAGTTGACTTGATGTCTTTCCCATATGCGATTGTGCAGGTGTATTAGGTATCCAGGCCTCAATTTAAGGAATGTTAATGGCATCCTGTTAACAGGTTACCACAAAATGCTTGATGGCAACCTGTTACTAAAACCAGGGTACCATGCGTGCCGCCAGCTCTCCACAGACAGGATGAAAGGGTACTGGATAGGTTTTAAAATAAGCAGCTGTACCTTAACAGGCTTGAATGTTTGCGAAAGTGGATTATCAAAGTATAACTGTTCTTATAATGCATTATGCCTGTAAAATACTACTACTTTATAACTAGTGAACTTTTATTCCACAATCATGTATACCCTATTTCTTCTAATTATTCACACAGCGAAAGTTAAATTCAGGCATCTGCAGAGAGGAATTATGAAAATATTCTACCAATTTCACTAACTGTCTTTTCAGCTAGTTCTTGGAATAAATAATAGCTCCATGCCAAACTATTTATCCTCAGTTTGACATGAAGATGATTTTTTCTGCTTCAAAGTCTAAAAATGCTGTTTGAAAAATTATAAGAAATAGGGTACCCTTTGACCAATGACCAACTGAGAAATGGATATATTTAAAATAATGAGTTTTATTCTTTTCCTGAACCCTCAGTGGTTACAATAACGATAGCTAGGGCTGGTTACAATGACGATAGCTAGGGCTGTAGTAAAATGGTTTCGATACTGGGCCTTCGCATTTCGCTCAAATATCTGACATACCATGGTTGTTTTTGTTGTTGTTGCAGCATTGATACTGCTGTCCGTTCCAGAGAAAGGTTTTTTAGCCCAGTCATGTAGTGAGCCGGACTTGCCCTGTGACATTGCTCTTATGTACAATTTGACACCATCAACATAAGATAGAATAGCCTGTAACGAAGTTCCAGATCCGCCGAAGTTTGGGTCGCCAATGAATCTCACTAACCTGATTGCTGCAAATTTACATGTCAGTACTGTAATTTTCTTTAAATCGTCCAGCTCATGGTGAAAATCTGAACTCACTTCTCATTTTAAGAATGTTTCGAGTTTCACAGTCTCTCTGGACATGTCAGACAATACCGTTTAACAGCTTAACAAATTGTTTATGCTGTGTCGCACAACTCTGCAGCAGGTCGAAGTTGTGAAACCGTCATGTGTTGAGGCCCGATTTGATTTCAACTTGGAGAGAATCCTAAATTCCAAATAAATTTACCTCCTGGCACAAGAGAGCTCCATGAATTACCTCGCTTACATACTTTCATGTTAAACCCATTAACGGAAGTCACATATTATTGCATGACTGGTTGGGCATGCGTTGTGATATTTGATGTGCTCCAATATTGTCAAATCGGATTACAGTAGAATATATAGAAACACATGGTGCCAACAATTTGCGTACGTGGGTCTGAATAGGTTTTTGACTTGACTGCAGAAAAAAATACCGACACTTTTATACGTGTATTGATTTGACTACCCTCTAATGTGGGCCTTGTGGGGCTTCCGGGGATAGACCTGGGCTGTCGTTGTGCACACCACAGGTCATGGTAAGAATAGCCCTCAGCTTCTAAGACAGCTTGTCGTAAGAGGCGACTGAGGCACCTGTGGGGTTCCCGGGTTTGAAAAGAAATAGGACCCCACCCGTGTGGTTCCCAGGTGTGAAAAGGAATAGGACCCAACTTCATGATATGACTGAAATATAGTTGAAAGCGACGTTAAATCATATTCACTCACTCACTCCTCTAATGTGGAAAGTAAGTCAAAGAACAACATTGGAATGCTTATGTAAAGATTTCAGAAGGAGATTTTTGTAACTGGACAGCTGAGAGTGATTCCATGGTGAATGGACATACGTTCGCCAGGAAATCTTACCTGGTGACCTAGACGCAACCTGTACGAGCGTTCACCATTTAAATTGAGGCCTGGGTATCTCTTGTTCCACTATTGCATGATTCTTGCTGAGCATTTGGCGATTTCCCTCGAGATCCAGAATTCTGACTTGCTTTGTGTTTGTAGGAATTCGCGTTTAAGCTTGGCCCATCAGGACATGAGAAATGCAGTACAGCAGAGATATCTGGGTCGAGATGAATCCAAGTGGGAGATTTTCCTTCACAAACTATTAGCTGGTGAGTTTGACAATATGGGTTAAATTTCAAATGAAAGACTTTTGGGGGTTTTGAGCATGCATGCGATGTCAGAGCTCTAGTCTGACATGGAACAACATGATATTTAATAAATGAATTTTGATATTCTGAATATTGGGTCTGTAACAACATCTCAATCCAATCAAGTTCTCATATGTCAGAGTCCTGTAGGCTAGGGCATCCTTAAAAATATGTTTGTTGGCTGTAACCCGACCCTACTTCAAGTTGGGTCGGTAGGTAGGTAATATTTTTTTTTTTTAGGGAGGGTGGAAGAGGTTAGTGTGATTTTGTCCAGATACCAAGGTCATTTGAAAAATACTTTTTGTCTGGCAGCAAAATTATTTCAGTATAGAAAACAAGGTAGGTATCTTCAAGGTAGAAATAAAGCAAGATATTTTTAAATTCAGGCTTGTGTTTTATTTCTTAGAAGACATCGACATCCTTGAACACATTCTTGACAATGACTAGTGACTAGCTGGTCCAAAAAAAATAATAATTACATATACCATACACACTTTTGCCAAAATTATGAAATGAAAAGAAAAAAATGCTCTCAGTGTTATACAGAAGGTTGTTCATTACCATCTGGAGTTGAGATAATTACCTCAAATGAATCACATAACATCAATACCGCCCGCCCCTTTCGCAAATGTATGGTGTAATTTTATTGAATACCTCCAGGCTTACGTACTCCCTTTATTCAGAATAGAAATACATCGTTATTTAATTTACTGACAACAATGAGGCAAATACTAAGTTTCTAACCTTTGATGGGAGCTTTTCGTGGAATTTAGTCCGAGGGCGCGGTGGAATTCTGACAAGCGTATTTGATGCCGACATCGGAACGTCAAAATTAAGCTGACGGGTCTAATTTGTCAAGACCGCTGGAGCCACCGGCACTATGCACAGCTTTATCGACATAGATGGTTATAAAGTTTCGGTTAAGCAACAAAACAGTACAGATTTTCTGTATTTAGGTGCACTGAAGTCTTCTCGGATAAAAGTAAAAATCCAAACATCGTTGTTGTTGTAACATCGTCAGTCTCAGAATCTGTCGGTGTACGGACCCACGAGGTGGTGACAGCCCTAAACATGTCCACGTTCCACGTCGATTCGTGACAGAGCTCTTTATGACAGGTCTTAATAACCAACCGTTTTGAAATATTTTCCCCGTCCTGTGTTGCTGTTGTCCTCTCGTCTCTCCATCAAACGGAAACACAAAACAGAAGGGGGAAATTCCCGCCATATACACGTGGTCGACGAAAACTGCATTCCCCTACGGGCTGGGCCATGGAGTACATGCCTTGAAAACGTGCGGTATAAGCTCACATCGGCGACTACTGGAGAGTGAAATACTTCGTGGCGCTGCTTGCTTTTGCTGGGCAAACGTTTTGCATACGTTCACCCCAGAGAGGAGATAGGGGAGATAACTCTGATATTCCAAAATAAAATAAAAAGATGACCGGTCAGAAAATTGGCGAAAAAAGTTCCCAGTCGGACACTCGGTCGGGTTACGCGCAACAAACTTATTAAGGATGGCCATATAAACTGGTGATATCAACTCCATTCAGTCTTCTCCACGGAGTTGTCTACAGTGTGGTCATTAAGGACTCCAAATATAATAATGTTGTTAGGATTCTTCCTATCTTAGGATATACAATATATGTGTTGACACGAAAATTGATATAATTGTTTTTGTTTTCCCTCCAGGTTATTTCTGGCAGATAGCTGACCCAAGTTTGGATGACTCGTGGCAGGGAACAGATGTGCGATCATTCTCTGAGCTTGCTTACCACCTGGTATGTGTCATGATGATGAGCTATTGAATGGCATTTACTTGTATAGAGAACAAGTACTTGACCACTTTTATACGCCCGCCAAAAAGGCGGACGTATTATGTGATGGCGGTTTCCGTCCGTCTGTCCGTCTGTTCGGTTCTCGTGTCCGGTCTATATCTGGGACAGTTTCCTATCTACAGTTCCAATTTTTGGTGAGTGGATACCCTACGGGGAGACGATGTGTCGCGTACCAAAATGAAGGTTAAGGTCAGAGGTCAAAGGTCACTGGCCTAAAAAACAGGAAATCACTGAAGTGCTCGTGTCCGGTCTATATCTGTGAACGTTTTCCATCCACACTTGCAATTTTTTGTGAGTGGATACGCTAGGTGGAGACGATGTGTCGTGTGCCAAAGTTGAGGTCGAGGTCAAAGGTCACAGTTGCCTAAAATCAGGAAATCATTGATCATTGACAGTTTTCTATCTACAGTTCTAATTTTTGGTGAGTGGATGCTCTAGGGGGGAACGATGTGTTGCATCCCAAATGTAGGTCG
The DNA here is from genome assembly GCA_036873755.1 of Hanleya hanleyi. Taxonomy (NCBI): domain Eukaryota; kingdom Metazoa; phylum Mollusca; class Polyplacophora; order Lepidopleurida; family Hanleyidae; genus Hanleya; species Hanleya hanleyi. The sequence continues at coordinate 104,093 of JAVTVY010050002.1, read as the reverse complement.
AGGTCAGAGGTCAAAGGTCAGTGTGACTGAAAAATCAGGAAATCATTAATAATTTCTAATTTTTGTGAGTGGACTCAATAGGAGGAAATGAAGTGTCACATACCAAAAAAATAGGTCGAAGGTAAGGTCACTGACCCCAAAATCAGGAAATTATTAAAAATAACATTTTTTTGTGTCAGTAGGTACATTCGGGGGACACGATGTGTCACCTACCAAAATGTAGTTCAAGGTCAAAGGTCAAGGTCACTATGACCCCAAAATCGTTAAATTGTTAAAAATCATGATTTTTTTAGTTCATTGACAAATTATGGGGAGCCGTTTTGTCATGTACCAAAATTTAGATCCAGGTGAAATAGTCAAGGTCACTGTGACCCCAGAATCAAGGTCAAAGGTCAGTGTGACCTAAAAATCAGGAAATCATTAAAACATACACATTTTTTATACGCCCGCCAAAAGGCGGACGTATTATGTGATGGCGGTTTCCGTCCGTCTGTCCGTCCGTCCGTCCGTCTGTCCGTCCCCCGTGTCCGGTCTATATCTGGGACAGTTTTCTATCTACAGTTCTAATTTTTGGTGAGTGGATACCCTACGGGGAGACGGTGTGTCGCGTACCAAAATGAAGGTCAAGGTCAGAGGTCAAAGGTCACTGGCCTAAAAAACAGAAAATCATTGAAGTGTTCGTGTCTGGTCTATATCTGTGAACGTTTTCTATCGACAGTTTCATTTTTTTGTGAGTGGATACGCTACGTGGAGACGATGTGTCGCGTACCAAAATTGAGGTCGATGTCAGAGGTCAAAGGTCACTGTTGCCTAAAATCAGGAAATCATTGATCATTGACAGTTTTCTATCTACAGTTCTAATTTTTGGTGAGTGAATGCCCTAGGGGGAATGATGTGTTGCATACCAAATGTAGGTCGAGGTCAGAGGTCAAAGGTCAGAGAGACCGAAAAATCAGGAAATCATTAAAAAATTCTAATTTTTTGTGAGTGGATTCAGCAGGGAGAAATGAAGTGTCGCATACCAAAATATAGGTCAAGGTCAAAGGTCAAAGGTCACTGTGACCCAAAAATCGTGAAATTGTTAAAAATCATGATTTTTTGTGTCCATTGAGAAATTATGGGGAGATGGTTTGTCATGTACCAAAATTTAGGTCAAGGTCAATAGTCAAGGTCACTGACCCCAGAATCAAGAAATCTTCGAAAATTATTTTGTTTTTGTCAGTAGATACATTAGGGGGACATGATGTGTCACGCACCAAAATGTAGGTCAAGGCCGAACGTCAAGGTCACTGTGACCCCCAAAATCAGGAAATTCATAAAAATCATGAATTTTTGTGCCCACTGATACATGGACAGAAGACGATGTGTCGTGTACCAAAATTTAGGTCAACGGTCAAGGTCACTGACTCCAAAATCAGCAAATCATTGAGTCACATTTTCATATGCCTGTCGAAGACGAGGTCATGTAATGCGATGTTTCTTTCTGTCCATTCATCCATTAACATTTGTTGTCCATGCGATATCTCTAGTTTCAAGGTATGGAGTGGTATCAAATACCTTACTCGCATGGTGAAGAGGAGCCATACATCAATTTATCAAAGGTCAAGGTCAAGGCCATACATCAATTTATCAAAGGTCAAGGTCACAGTCCCCCAAAACTCAATCAAGTTTAGCTGACTATATGTGTTAGGTTTGAATATTCAGAGGTCTCTCCCCTAATGTATACAGCATTTGTCCTGTGGTGTTGTCTCCCATGTTTGAAACAGCTACATTTAGTTGAACTGTTGTGAAATAAAAACCATACATTTACTAATTTAACGGGGAGAGGGGTCCTTTATGAACTTCATACCTGTTTATCAACTCAAGAACAATAGTTTACTTCATCACTTTCTTCTTCCTTCATGAAAAATTCTCTCGTCTGAAAGAAATCCGTTTGCAGGAAAACTACTATTTTCTTGTGTTTGACTATTGTCGATTTCAGTGTTGGATATGTGACCTCTCGGTTCTTGCTCCACGGTCAACTAATTTCCAAGAGTTAAGCTCATTTTAGTTTATCATTCAATTTTAGATGTGATATATGTTACATTCTCAGAAGCACAAAATTGCAGACCTTTCTCTGGATTGCTAGCTACCAATTGGAATCAAGGCTATTAAGCAACCTTGAAATTTGGACCAATGTAATTCCAGATATACGGGCGTATATTGAAGCCCCTTGGGCTCTTGTTTGTGAGTGGATTCAATAGGGGGAAATGAAGTGTCGCATTCCAAAAATTAGGTCAAGGTCAAAGGTCACTGTGACCCCAACATCAGCAAATTATTAAAAATAACATTTTTTTTGATGTCAGTAGTTACATTAGGGGGACACGATGTGTCACATACCAAAATGTAGGTCAAGGTCGAAGGCCAAGGTCACTGTGACCCCAAAATCGTGAAATTGTAAAAAAATCATGATTTTTTTGTGTCCGTTGAGAAATTATGGGGAGACGGTTTGTCATGTACCAAAATTTAGGTCAAGGTCAATAGACAAGGTCACTGTGACCTCAGAATCAAGAAATCTTTAAAAAAAAATATTTTTGTATCAGTAGATACATTACGGGGACATGATGTGTCACGTACCAAAATGTAGGTCAAGGCCGAACATCAAGGTCGCTGTGACCCCCAAAATCATGAAATTCATAAAAATCTGATTTTTTTGAGTCCATTGATACATTGAGGTAAGACGATGTGTCGTGTACCAAAATTTAGGTCAGGTCAAATGTCAAGGTCACTGTGACCCCAAAATCAGGAAATCATCAAAAATAACTTTTTTTCTGCCAGTAGATACATTAGAGGGACATGATGTGTTACATACATGTACCAAAATGTGGGTCAAATGTCAAGGTCACTGTTACCCCAAAATCAAGAAATCATTAAAAGTCACATTTTCATATGCCTGTCGAAGACGAGGTCGTGTAATGCGATCTTGCGTTCTGTCCATTCATCCATTAACACTTGCTGTCCATGTCATATCTCTAGTTTCAAGGTATGATTGGTACCAAACTTTGAGTATACCTTACTCGCATGGCAAAGAGGAGTCCTACATTTTGAGATCAATTTGTCAAAGGTCAAGGTCACAGTCCCCCAAAACTGAATCAAGTTTAGCTGATTATATGTGTTAGGTTGGAATATTCAGAGTTCTCTCCCCTACATGTATATGGCATTTGTCCTGTGGAGTTGTCTCCCATGTTTGAAACAGCTACATTTAGTTAAACTGTTGTGACATAAAAACCATACATTTACTAATTCAATGGGGAGAGGGGTCCTCCATGAACTTCATCGGTTTCAGTGTGGGATATGTGAGCTCTCGGCTCTTGCTTCAAGGTCAACTAGTTACCAGGAGTTAAGCCCATTTTAGTTTATCATTCAATATAAGATGTGATATTATATGTTACATTCTCAGAAGCACAAAATTGTAGACTTTTTTCTGGATTGCTAGCTACCAATTGGAATGAAGGCTATTAAACAACCTCGAAATTTGGATCAATGTAATTCCAGATATACGGGCGTATATTGAAGCCCCTTTGGGCTCTTGTTATACTTTTATTTTATGGTCATGGTTTTTTATGCAATATTTATACACAAATATAAATCATCTTAAACAGTTATCTCCCCTGGTGTTCTTTAATAAGAAATTCTTCCTCTCAGTCTATTTGATTCCAACAGATAGAGAAACTGCCCCTCTTACCAGGTCTCAGTCACTCTATTCATATCTCAAGGTCATTCAGTGGGAGCCACTACTGGGTTGAGGAAGCTCTCATGAAGTTTCCAGACACACTGCTAGATAGTGAGACAGAGAGTACTGATATTCATCTGACATGCTGGATAGGCATTTCTACGAGCAATTTCCTTATTTTCAAATATTGACACTGCCATATCATATGGTCACGTTGATTGGTTGATATACCTAAAGAGAATTATTACCCCTCAGGCGAAATGTGACCGAAGAGGCATTTGTCAAGGATGTTTGATACCTTTTCCAATATTGAGGGCATTGAAATAGCACTATGGACAAATGCTTTTATAGTTGTCTGTATGTTGCAAGTTGTTTTGGTACATTTTCCTTATTTATCCTTGTCTGAAATCTGTGTACTTACACTATCCGAGGGCAACTATTTACGATACCTATATTGAGAAAATCTTCTGAAGTAGGTGTACATGTATGAAGCTTGTAATCCCATGCCTACCCTTATCTATTTCTTTGTAGTCATGTTGTGGGAGGTGGGATCTACTGGAGTCTGTACTCTGTGATCTGCAGTTCATACAGAAGAGGTGTGCTTATGGACAGGCTTCACAGCTATTGGAGGATTTCACACCAATAGGTAACAACACCCCATTGTAACTGAATCTGCATCTTATGGGTCTGAAAGTGCAGGATGATGATTCTGTAACAGAATTGTTGTCATCCTCAGAAAAATTTCGATACTCCATCCATATGGAAGTTGAATAAACAAATAGGAACTTCTAAAATGTAAATAACATTTTATTCTTTGTCAAAACCATTGAAACTTGTTTTACAATTGTGATCATCATTACTGAAACCAAGATCAAAATCAGTAAAGATGTCTTCATTTTTCTGACCAGATAAAGTCTCGCTGAAAGATGAAAATGTGAAGAAACTGTTTCAGGTGAAGAGAGTCCAGGAGTACAAATCATTTGTGTCCCGGCACATACATCTGCTCTCTCGGTGAGTGCTTCCCACTATATTGTCTTGTACATATTCAATTTGCTAGATTTGTAGATGATCTCATCTGCACAAGCCCAGGTAATCCCTGAATCCTCACAGAGGGCTTACCTGGATCTTTTTGGTGATTTGGATGAGTTCTCGAGTCGTTGCATCTATTACGCAATCTCGTACATTTCATCATCAGCAGTAGTTTTGAATTAGCGCGTCAGCATCTGAAGCCTGTGGTTTCAGCTTTGACGCCCGATATCGATTTGAAAGGTAGTCTGGCCGGCGATGAAATTCAAACCAGTCAAAACTCAAACCTCACTGCGGATTGTCCTGATGAGCTGCTCCAGCACGCTTACTGATTGGTTCGGAAACTCCTCGAGCTATTTATATCCAGAACTGCTATCGGTAGCTAACCAAGCCAGTGTAGCGATCGTAACCTATCGATTGATACACTGGCTCGTGAGGATGGATAATCTGCACGGAAATATGTCACATGATACCATTGAGCAATTTTTGGGAGCTCTGGTCGTTGTTAACTGTGCAGTAATTTGTGCATAGATTTTCTTTGAACTTGATTCAGCTTGAACTACTTATGATAAAAAGTACAAGATAGCTGAATGGACATTACAGTAATCCTCCTAATGATTCAATCATGGGAAATTAAATCTGGGGGTGGTTAAATTTATCTGAAATGGAATTTGGCAAAATGGTCCAAAATCAAACAGATAATCCAATATTTCTTTGGTATTTCAAGGATTTTAGATTCGTCAAATTTATTAAAACAGTCGGTTGAATGTTGTCCCCAAAATTTGTGGTTATTGCATTTTGATAGTGAGACTGAATTGTTAGAGGGATCATCATGTAAACATTGCAAAGAATATATTTTCACAAAACTAGTGTTAAGGATCTTCGTTGTTGTGAGACTATTAATTATTGTATGTATTTTGCTGGATATGAACTGACCCTATTCTATCCAACAGTCATGCTGGTCTGACCATACAAGAGGCTTTGAATGACACCCCCAACACACGCCCAACCCTTGACGCAGAAGCCCTGATAGGGAGCAGTCCTGGGGGCCTTAAGGGGTCTGGAGTGATCAGATGGGACAACAAACCTGCTACGTCAGATCCCTGCTGCCTTACAATAGCTGATCTAGCCAAGGTGGGTTTCAGTGTTGTGAACCCAAATTTCAGAATAATCACGCTGTGCTGTTACATACCTCTACTGACACATCCCTACTATTTGTTTCAAAATATTTGATTAAAGTGAAGTAGTGATGATTTTTTTTAACAAAAACTCGCATACATATAAAAAACAGTTCAGTTTAATACATTTTTCTTGGAATGGTAACGTTGTCATCAACTAGTATAAATATGAAAATAAATCATCACTTTGTCATCATTTTACTATAAAATGTTTTCAATCCTGATCAATCAGTTTGCTTGTAAAGCTATTGTATTACATAACTGAGCTGCTGCCTTGTTATTTGTCACAGGCAATGGTATGTGTGGCCATATCTGACTGTGAGAAGTACTTGGCCTGTGGAGACACAGATGGACAGATCACTCTGTACGAGCTGACCACTGGAAAGGTAGGTCAATTGGTGGTACAGAGAAGCATTCCCAGAGCCCTCTCCTCATTCACTACTAGCAGATAACATCCATTCTTATACTGTGAAACCTGTGAATACCAAATCCGGGATGAACTGACCAACCTTTAAATTCCGACCATTATCTTGGGTCTCAGTATGTAAATTTAAGCTATTTTGAACCTTGATAAACCAGAATCCTTTAAAAACTGACACTATAATCTGATCTCAAGCATGGTCGATTTACACAGGTTCCATTGTTGTGCGATTGGTATTACCGATATGCATTATTGTGCGCAAAGTTGATGTTGAATTGAATTATTTTCAAAAATACTCAAATCAACAGTTTTGTAACTGGAAGAGATGGACGGAACATTCTGGGACAGTCTTGTCAGTTAAGAGTTTATATCTATCACATTGTCATATTATTACATTCTTAGACCTTTTTTCTGGGACATTTGAGTTGATAACTTGAAACTTGTACATTGATGAAATAAATGAAGAAAGGGACAGTCCTGTCAATTAAGAGTTTAGATCTATCAAATTGTCATATTATTACATTCTTAGAGCTTCTTTCTCGGACATTTAAGTTGATAACTTGAAACTTGTACATAGATGAAATAAATGAAGAATTATTATATAATAATATTTCCTTATTAGTCTCAGTGCTGTGGTCTTTGAACTTGCGCACATCTCAATTCCTGCATAATCTCTCTTAAAATACTAAGATAATGATTATTTTTTTGCTAATCAGATCTAAGAAAAATCTTTGATAATCTGTGTTATTCTTAACATGGGTCCTAGACTGTTTTAAATAATATTATCTGGAAGTGACATAATTGCTTGAGAGACTTTACAATCTCGTCCATTCCACCTACTTCCAGGAGCTGCGTACATTCAGTAGTCATAGTAACAGCATCACTGACGTGTGCTTTGTGGGTAAGACCCGTCTGACCAGTGCCTCCCACGATACAAACCTATGTGTGTGGGACGTGGAATCCGGTCAAAGGTCAGATATTATATTCAAATCTGCTGACATTTAGCCTTGGGATAACCATGTGCATTGGTGTATGGATGATGCAAATTTCCATAGTTCAGGGTTTTACAGTAGATTGTCCATAATGTTGTAGCTTTTTATAATTTCACACTTTTGGATGCTGAAGAATATTGGATAATTACCTCTGATTATCCAGTCAATTCTAAAACTTAGTTAAAACTAATTCAGTTGACCAGTAGTCAATATAGGAATTCAAGCAATTACTGGGGTGTGAAACCCCAGACAATACACAGAATTCCGCCAGAATCAAAATTCTGAGAATTTCCACGCAAATTAAGATTTCAGAGATCAGTCCTACGTTTGCTTTTCATATGAGCCAATATATGGTTGAACAGTATTTAGTGGTGTATCTATTTTGTCAGAAAATCCAGTCATCTTTGCCCTATAGAGAGTGGCCATTGCAGGCTGTGCAGTGAACATGTGCACTGGTAACAGTGGTGTCACGAAAAATGGGTCACAGGTTGACTGAGGTTGACGTGACTGCTCACTATGGAAAGAAGTTTTACCCCGCGGTCAAATTTGATGTTGGCGTATTGTTGTCATCATGTTCATCCGTCCCGTCTCCAATTTCTCGTTACCACCATATCTCAAGACTGACTATGTCTAGGAATACGAAACTTACATCACACATGCATATGGTCACAGAGCAGAAGCCTATTGAAAATCTGTGAGGCTGACTCATATTTTCTCCGGTCAACAGGTTAAAGTGTGTCAATTTGTCATGAATTGCTTGTTACCACCATATTAGAAACTGGTAGTTCAACCTTTAGTCTTTATTTGACTGGCCATCTATGTAAATAGAGAGTACAGTTCCCCCTGTATACATAACTGTCAACATTATCCTGTGTACTTGTCAGGCTGAGTGTACTGAGGGGCCACAAGAGGCGAGTGAACTCGTGTTCCTCTAATGGCTCTCTGATTGCCTCCGCGAGCTGGGATTGTACCATCAAGATATGGAGCGTCAAGGACAACAAGGAAGTCTGTGAATTCAAGGATCAGTAAGTTGGACATACCAATACATTAAAAATAGACTTAGATTGTCTAGTATTATTCATATTGCTTCCATCTGTTATATACTGGACCGCTATCTGTACCAGGCCTGTACAATTGTCATGGTGGGATCAATTTCTGTAGCAGGTATCACTGTCATTGCAGGCTTAGAATATGGGTGTATACTTCCAGAAGCAAATTAACTTGAAGTGTGTATCATTTGATTAGATTATCTAGATGTCACTGACACTCATCAAACAGCCTACACCACTAGACTCTTGCACAATTCATTCACACACAAGACAAAATGCAAAGGCACCACATGGGGGATCATGGATGTGACTAATTATGTATGATTCAAAGGCGGAGTATTCAAATTCCAGCATCCGCTCATCCCCCGTGATGCAACATTCAGTTTTGTTTTGACTATATGTGAACACGACACACACCAATCTTACTGTTTAACTACATCACATCATATATTATAAGCAGGGAGGTGGTGGCCAATGTATACTGGCTGGTTTCATGTAACGATACCAGCGTTCGAAATGGCGGCCTGCTAATGTTAAAAGCTGGCGAAAATTTTGACAAAGCAGGCGATGTAGAAAATGGCCTGCTAAAAAAAAAAATCTCGACCGAAAGTAGCAGGCCATAATTTTTCTGGCCATTCCTACCTATAGATAATTTTGTTTCCGTTTCACACAACGTAAATTCAATTCTTCGTGGGCGATATCATCGTAGAAGTACTCCACTAAATGCGAGTGTAAAACTGAAAGTACGAACGAAGCACGATGCCGCTTCAAATTGCGGATGTGCACAAAGTTATCTCCCTTGGGAGAGGTCACTTCCGGCTTCTCGACGGTCCCTTGTTGACAGCATGTGAAAAATGTCGCAAAAAACAGTCAAACTCTCAACGCTGAAGTCGTGGAAATGCGACTGGATTGAGGTTTTACAGTCTGAAAAGCACAACGGACAGCAAGTCGCAGTTAGCGTCTGTTGTGCCCTGTGTACAAAATACGAGGACAGAATAAAAACGCTAAGAAACTACCAACAGAAGTGGGTTTACGGTACTCCAAATGTGAAGAAAGATGCGGTTGTTACACATGCCAACGGTGAACCTCACAAAAGGGCAGAGGTCTTGGAAAGGAATTCTATCCTTAGAGAAAAGGGCCAGTCAACAGTGGAGGCCACACCAATAGGCCAGGCGCTCAATGTAATTTAATTATGAAAGAGTGCTGTCACAGTGTGTTGATTCAAAAGATTTCAAAGCAAATTCTAGACAAAAGTCAAATGACTTTTACGGAAAAGTGAGTGAGTTATGACTGAACATTATGAACAGTTAAATGTACTTCCTAGTCACTTTGGTTACAGTATGGACTTCATTCTTCTGGGCCTATTCAGTATTGTGCATGGTTGTTTAATGTTATGAATTTGTGAAGTTTGCAAGTTGGATAAATTGTTGAAGTTGGATAAATTCTGCCTAAAGTAATTGAAGTTGTAGTCGATCTGAGGGGAGATGATCATGTTGTAGTACGATGTTTGTTGACAGTCATTACAGTCACAGCTTGTTCAGACAGTGTGTATTAAGATAATTTAGTAATTGGATGTTCTGCTTCCTGGTTGACCGTCCATAGAGAAGCTCAGACAACACATGCAGTGTTTAATGTGACTTTATTGATTCAAAATATAAAGCATAATAAAATATAGACACATGAATCAATCAAATTCTAATGAACAAATTCCTGGACACACATGATACTAGTCAAAGTTACACATCTTGTCACACTGACACATGCAGTGATTTATTATTATTATATAATACAATTATGGTTCATTCATTGTACTAATTGATTGTTCATTCATTGTAAACCAATTGATTGTGAAGCTTTCAGACTGAAGGAATATATTTCATTAATATAATATTGTAATGGTTGTTCATTATTCCCCTCTATTTCTTCCTGGGATACAAATTGATACATGGCAGATACAGTATTGTGATCATTGGTGGATTTGCACATGTAGAAAAAAATAGCTGTCCAACTTCATAAATAGCAGGTGATGTTAGATTTGGCCTGCGATTTTTTTTTTGATGAAAAAAAATAGCAGGTCATCACAAATTTTCTAATTCGAACCCTGGATACAGACTTCTAGTCCATTTGCTTCTGATACTTCACAAAGAACCATGGATACGATTGGTTAGGAATGTTTTCTCCACCTACTTGAGAAGATAGGAGAAGGAGAGACATTTCTTTAGGTTTAAATACTGTGTACATCACCAGTCTGAGTTGATTACAGGGTAGAAATGCTATGTGCATCACCAGTTTGAGAATATTACAGAGCAGAAATGCTATGTGCATCACCAGTTTGAGAAAATTGCAGAGCAGAAATGCTATGTGCATCACCAGTTTGAGTTGATTACAGAGCAGAAATGCTATGTGCATCACCACTTTGAGAATATTACAGAGCAGAAATGCTATGTGCATCACCAGTTTGAGAATATTACAGAGCAGAAATGCTATGTGCATCACCACTTTGAGAATATTACAGAGCAGAAATGCTATGTGCATCACCTGTTTGAGAAAATTGCAGAGCAGAAATGCTATGTGCATCACCAGTTTGAGAATATTACAGAGCAGAAATGCTATGTGCATCACCAGTTTGAGTTGATTACAGAGCAGAAATGCTATGTGCATCACCACTTTGAGAATATTACAGAGCAGAAATGCTATGTGCATCACCAGTTTGAGAAAATTGCAGAGCAGAAATGCTATGTGCATCACCAGTTTGAGTTGATTACAGAGCAGAAATGCTATGTGCATCACCACTTTGAGAATATTACAGAGCAGAAATGCTATGTGCATCACCACTTTGAGAATATTACAGAGCAGAAATGCTATGTGCATCACCACTTTGAGAATATTACAGAGCAGAAATGCTATGTGCATCACCACTTTGAGAATATTACAGAGCAGAAATGCTATGTACATGGCTGACTGACATGATTTGTACATGCTGCTGAAATCAGTGTGCTTCAACAGATCATTTATAGATGTATTGAATTAATTTGAACCTTGATAATGCCAGCAAACTCTTTCTAAATTAGGATATTTCTTACTTTCTATGCTGTTTACGTATATCAAGTGTGGATGATTGACCCGTGTTTTCAGGAAGCCGGTGAACTGTGTATCATTCCACCCAGAAGATGAGAGTATCGTCACTGGTGGCTGGGATAACACACTCAAAATATGGGACGTCTTCAACAGGAAGCGGAAGGCAGTAAGTAGTTCCTATTATTTCACATGTCTTTTGGTTCCACTTATTCCAAAGTTTAAATGCAGCACTGCATTACCTTGGTAACAACAATCAGCCTCTATGCTGTAGTGCCAAGATCTCTCTATCATGCTCGCTATCAGTTAACGTTACTGAAAGAAATCTATTAGAATATATTTCTTTAGAATGTCTCTGGAATTCATCTTTTAATACAGAGAGTGACAAACATTGACTAATCTAACTTGGTGGAATGATTTGGAATTCAAGAAGCCAACTACTTGGATCATTTCTCTATCCTGTAACTTAGACCTGTTATTACCTGATTCTATACTTTGCTGTGAATCCTCTAATGATTCTATCACTTTATTAAATGCAGTCCTCTTCCGATTTTGGAGACAAAATTCAGTCAGTCATTCTAACGAATTTGACCCCCCTCTAAAATCATTGGATTAATGAATGAATAATGAATAATTGACTTGATTTCGGACCATTTTGTCATCTTCCATCTGCACAAGTCCAGGTAATCCCTAAATCCTCGCAGAAGGTTTACCTGGACTTTTTTGGTGATTCGGATAAGTTCTTGACTCGTTGCGTCTATTACACAATCTCATACATTTCATCCCCAGCGGTTGTTTTGAATTAGCGCGTCTTCCTGCTCGAATAGATTTGATCACCCCCTGATTTTATGGTGAGCAATTCACTATCTGTGATTGAATTATTAGAGTATTTGCCATAACAATGTTTGCCTCCAATATGCATCATTGCATGTCTTTGGTTACAGTGTTGTGCCAAAGAAATTGAAAATGTTCTGCATAAAGAGATTAATTTAGTCCATACATACAGGTTTTGGTAGATTCAAAATGCCAGTCCAAGATAAAAAAAGAAGTATGATCCTGTTTTATTGCTTTGAATTCTGTGGCAAATATGTATTAAATTTGGACCAGTGTGTATTTCTCTTTGTCTACTAATTTCATGTACCAGTTTCATAATTATGAAAAACAGGAAAGTTTTCCAACACTTCCTTAAGGTAGCATGACCCAACCTTCTGCCACGTGAGACAGCTATTTTTCCCTTCATTTATGGAGAGTTCCACTGTTTTCACCATCTCAGAACTTAGAGTATTGACTTCATTAATCACTAGTAGACCTACTTTAGACCTAAGAATAGTGTCAGAGTATGTCATTTTATTGGTTGGTTGATATTTTCAATTATTATCTACAGGTATTACATGGACACAGTAGTTCTGTGCGTGATGCAGCATTCTCACCATCAGGCCGGTTCATAGCATCAGCTTCTCTCGACGGGGAGGTCAAACTTTGGTCTGCTTTAAATGGCTCTCAGGTAAGCCTAACTTCTCCTTACATAGCGACCATGCTATGGCGGCTGAACATGCATTTTAGGAAGGAAGCATCCTTTATGTAGGCCTCAAACCAGGAAAGTTTATCCTCCTCCCCCGCTCTCCACTAACATTATGGAACATTATTGCCTATTTAATGGTTAAACAACCATGTACGTAGATTACATAATTGGACCTAGATGAGGCGACTGGACCAAAAATATTTGTTTGCCATTTCACCAACATTTGTCTGTACGCAACTTCCTTAGGAAGCCCAAGGAGGTCTTCAACTACAACCTGCCCACAGGTACATATCGAAAAATGTTGAATATATACTTAACCCGTTACGTTATCAGCAAATAAGCAAAGATGCTTCCTCTCAGACATGCAGATTTGTTATTATGTCGATGTCTAGTCCATATTACAGTGTGTATAGCAGTACATTTGATTAAAGAAAAATTATAACATCGAGAAATATCAAAAAGAATAATGAGGAATGGCACTTGCAGGCCACCATCCAAAGTTTATCGACTTTTTGCTCAGTTGAAAAAAATCGAAAAAATAGATAAAAAATACTTTTGGACAGTGATGGAACTATTCTTTCATTTACAACATACTTTTTTCAAGGGGGTTCTATCCCTTCAATAACCTTCATTGCTGTTGTTTCTCTCTCAAACTGAACATGGTTCATTGTGACTCTGGTTGTGTAAAGCTGTGTTGTATAACCTTTAGGTAGGTGATATCTGTGGTCATGCCCTGCCCATCAACAAGCTGCTGTTCTCACCTTCAGGCCATGAAATGATCACTGTCAGTGATGACCGTAAGATTAAGGTAAGATATTCATAACCACCCAGGTTAATTACTAAATTTCTGTATTTTTTCCAAAATCAACAGCGCATGAACTTATACGCAACACATTGAATATGACTTTCAAACATAAGCCAGTTTACTTCATGCAGAAACTGTCTTCAAATCCCCATGCATGAGTCATTTTATCAGATGAAATGTTCACATTGATTTCACATTTTCAATGTGAACGTGCCAGTCATGATAAGCTTGTGGCTGTTCATGTGATGCCATGATTGTGACTGTTCATATGAACAGAATAATTGTCACTGTTCATTTGAAGACCATGAAGGTTATACATGATGCCCTCCTGACTCCTTGTCATGGGTGCAGTGGAGTTTTGAAAATCCATCTCTGAACTTAAAGGCAAAAATTGTCAAGATGTTCAGATCTCAATATTTATTCAGACAGTTTATCAAGCTGTCTGAATTAAGGTGCATAATTTATGCCTCTATTTTACTTGTTGTTCAGGTTTGGTCGGGTCATCTTGGTCAACCCCTTCACTGTATGGAGGAGGAATATGGTCCAGCCACCTCTGTAGCCTTCTCACCAGATGGTGGTACTGTTGCCGTGGGTTACCACCTGGGTCAAATCAGAGTGTTTGATGTCGAGTCAGGTCTGTATTGCTATTCGAATTAGAGGTGTCATGATGAACAAATGAATATTGCAATGAATTGCGTATAATACAGCAACCCTCTATTTGGGACTATATGTTTGTCTTCAGAAAACTGTCCGCACTGCATAACGCATTATAGGTTACCATGGACAGTTTAAAATATAATCCCTGTATTTCTGGGTTGTAAAATTTTCAAACTTCTTACAAAGGTGTGAAGGTTTAATACTATCCTCCTCCTGAAGTATGATGTCACACAGTGGAGAATGATAACTCATTAAGTTGGAAAAATTATAGATAGATAACAAACTGTTGAAAGTTTAGGAGCGGTGGATTAAAATAACTTACGAGCTGTTCCAGAAAAATGTTACTGTACATGGTGTGTGGGGAAGAGACCTTTTTCTCACCCCAGCCACCCATTTACCATTATTTCTATCTCCCAAATGTTAAGTGGCTGTATACCATGCACCACACATATTCATGTACCATAGAACTGAAAAATCTTCATTCCCCCCCACAATCCCATGTAGTTGTTTTCTGAAATAGCCCTAAGTTACAAACATTACCAAGTATTTCCATAGGTTGTCTTTGCAAATTGTTAGACATACATCAACCAAAGAGTGAATCTGTTTCAGGCTTGCTGCAGTACGAGGTAGTACATCAGTCCGAAACTGTGAGGAGTATCGCTTACTCCGTTCATGGAGATGCCATTTTCACTGGAGCAGACGACGCTTCTGTCAAGGTACAAAGTTTCAGTCAATCTCTGATCAGGCTCAGCCTATTGCTACCTGAGATTTGCTCTCCGCCTGAATCCTGAAGAATTAAATAGATGTTCTTGGATAACCTGTATACCATTTCATGGATTATAATTTCTGGTCCAGTAATTTTGGTCTCCTCATTGGGTGGGCTCCTGTGATTGAGTAATTAGGTTGAGTTGATAATTCATGCATGGATCTGTTGTCCATGCCTTTTACACATATAAAAGGCATTGAGTCTAGACCTACTGTTGTCCTAATACTTGACCATTTTATTCATTATTTCATGACCCTTACAGGAAGGGTGGACCTTAGAGCATCTGCCATAAAATGATGACCATTAACCATTGATAATGAGTTATTTGCTTCCTAAATCGTAAACCTGCTTGAATTCAATGCCTTTAATCTCCATTTAAATGCACAATCAAACGTAGAAAACGGAAGTTAAAACTAAAAGTTAACTCCCCTAGGAGAGAGTTGTCCGCCCCTAGGAGAGCTCTCCCACTCAATCCAGCGTGGTTACTATAAAGGACACTGCAAGCCTCATTCCAATCCTCTTTCTCCTGTTTGCTCTCGACAGTGCACATCTAGAAGAAGTGTTTGACAATTACAACCGTTGTTGTTGTTTCGCTGCTTATATCCTTTGCCAAGTGTGACTTTTATTATTGCAATAGTATGTCTGAGGTTTTGACTACTATTCCTTGTCGCACGTGCGGGGAGACTTTGTCCCCTTTGGACGCCCACACGGCTTGTTTTTGTTGTAAAGACTTGTGTTACCGGGCGACCACGTGCGCCGAATGTGTGTTATGGAGTGTGGCGACTTGGAGGAATTATGCCCAAGCTCGTCGTGCTTATTTGTTACATGCATGTGATGACCCGTCTTTGTCGGAGGCGACAGACGGGTATTAGAAATTTCTTTGGCGGTATATATCCCTCCCAGTGGCACTGTACAGGAAGATAATTCTAGGCTGTTAGACAGCTTAGCCTGTGCCGGTGCTGCATTGTCTGGGGTCATTTCCAAACCCGTTTCTTTGTCCGGACTAACAAAGACCACGTCCGCCTTGCCGAGGCATTCCATTGTCTCCGTCAGACAAAGGAATGCTTTGCCACAGGTTACTTCTCCTTTGTCTATCGGTTTACCTCTTGTTTCTTCTAAAAAGAAGAAACCAATTAAACATCGTCATGTGTCAATTTCTCCATTGCGGGTTAAATCGAAACATAAAAATTCTAAATCCGTTTCTCATCCTATGGAGTCTCGTTCGGACCTACCGTTGAGTGTTCTAGTTGCTGACTTACAAACTCCGGTTCCTGCGGTTGTTGATTCTTCGCATTATCATTTACATACTGCTACACGACGCTCTCGTACTCTATACCGTTCACGTTCACCGGTTCGGGATTTAGTTTCTTCTCGACGCTCGGTTACACCGCCTTGTCGTTTAGTTTCACCTGTACGGCGTTCTCGTTCTCCGGTTCGACGGTCTCGTTCTCCGGTTCGTAGTTCTCGTCCACCGGTCCATTCTGGTACTATTTTACGGCCTTCCCGTTCGCCGGTATGCCGTTCTCGTACTTCGTTTCGACGTTCTCCTGATCCTGTACACCGTTTGCCTCGGGTTTCGGTTCCTTCTTATCAAGATTACCTCGCTCGTTATGCGCAGACGCCGTTTCTTGATCATTCGGTGGATCACGATTTATCACCTTCTCATCGACGTCATGATACTCGTTCACCTTCGCCGGTTTCGTCGAGTTCGTCGGATGATTCCACTTCTTCAGTGGAAAGTTCGGAAGATACGTCGAAGTTGGATCATTCACTTAGAATGCAGGCGCTTTTAGCGTTAGTTCCGGATATGCCCGCCCCCTCGAAGGTTCCATCTCGTTCTAATTGTCGGACAGCGGTAACTCCTCTCTCTTGCGCTCCGTCACCAGCTTGGGTGGATTTGCTAGAGAAATTTGATCGTCAACTAGAGGATGACAATAAATTCAAGAAGCCTCGTTTTCGACTTAATCATGTCATTCATGATAACGTGTTGCCTGATAATCCTCCCAAACGCGATCGAGATTTGAGTCAGATTTCTAAGACCTCTAAGGCGACTCCGCTTGAAGTAAATTCCAAAGTGTTGGAAAATATTCAGGAGATGTTACAAGTAGTGCAACGTGCTTCATCTGTCGCAGATTGGTTTCTGTTAGCTACTTCTCGGATTGTCTTGGATCCGGAATTACGCCTAGACAATGGGTCGACGTCTTTGTCTCCGGGTCGCGTTGCTTATTTACGGGGTTTCATTGACACCCTCGTGCAGGCTAATCGGCAAGTCATTGAGGCCGGTTCCTATTCTTATGTTGCGCTTCTCCAGGCTCAACGCAATTCCTTACTTAAGGTTGTCAAGCCGGAGGTTCCATATGTGGTTAAGGATCAATTGCTTCATCAGCCCTTGGCATCCAAGTTCATTTTCAATAATGCTATTGAGTCCCTTCTACCCGTGGTTCGTGAAGAACGAACTTCTCGGTTGATTGCTGCGGTTGTCCGTCATCCTGGCGTCGCGTCGGAGCGTCGTCAGAAACGCGGTCGTACATCTTCTACCACTCAACAAGATGGTGTGTTTCGGGGAAATTTTCGTGGCATTGACAAACCGCCACGAGGCCGTGGTCGTCGTCCCTTTCGTGGGAAGTCCTCCAAACGTGGGGGACATTCCAAACAATGACTATCACATTACCGTGTCCGATCAAGCCGAAGATTTTCATCTACCTGCTTTCCGGTTTTTCAGTCATCATGTCGTGGGCGGCCGTCTACAATATTTTTCCGAAAATTGGCGGCTCATCACGGACGACGCCTGGATTTTAAGAGTTGTGAAGGAGGGATTCCTATTCGATTTTCAGTCGCTGCCCAAACTCATCGCTTGGCCGCGTCCCTCCCGTCTGCCAGTTTCCGCAGGTCACTTGCAGACTCTTCTGTTGGCGGTCTCCACGCTCATCGACAAGGGAGCTGTCAGGGAGTTACCTCAGACCGAGGTAACCGTAGGTTTTTACAGCCACGTGTTTCTGGTACCAAAGAAAGACTCGGACCAGATGCGGATGGTGATCGACCTAAAGGTGTTAAACAAGGTTCATCTCATCACTCCCCCTCATTTCAAGATGCCTACTGTTTCATCGATTCGGGCCCGCTTACATCTTCGGGATTGGCTGGCCTCAGTCGATCTTCAGGACGCGTATCTTCATATCCCAATTCATCCACGTCATCGTCGTTATCTCCGCTTTGCTATCAACGAACGTCGCTTCGAGTGGCAAGTTCTTCCCTTCGGAGTCAACATCGCCCCTTGGTTGTTTACCCGTATCACCTCTCCGGTCATGGCATTTCTTCACCTGCGAGGTATTCAAATCGAGGTTTATATCGACGACATCCTCCTTTGGGCTGCGGACGAGTCCCGTCTCAACGCGCAGGTCCGGTTCACTTTGCTGGTGTTACGTCATCTGGGATTCATCCCTCATCCTCAAAAGTCGGAATTGGTCCCGGCGCAAATTCGCCGTTATATCGGAGCAGTATTCAATACTCATCGTCAACTGGTATACCCTCCAGAGGATCGTTGGGACAAGATTCAGCTGCTGACCCGAAAGTTTTTGTCATCAACGTCACGGACACGTCAGCAGTGGCAAAGTTTGGTGGGTTTACTTACTTCCACACAGGACCTGACTCATTACGGCCGATTGCGGGTTCGGCCTCTACAGTATCATCTGTATCCTTACTTACAGACTCCTTCCCTCAACCCAGCGGTGCCGGTGTTGAGGTCCCTACGTCCACATCTGATTTGGTGGCAGTCCCGGCACAACGTCATGCGGGGTGTGCCTTTCCGGTTTCCGGCCCCGAGTCATCATCTTTACACCGATGCTTCCGAGACCGGTTGGGGAGCCCATCTGGACGATTTGGAGGTATCCGGCAGATGGTCAACGTTGGATGCCAACCTTCACATCAATCTTCTGGAAATGAAGGCAGTCATCCTAGCGGTTCAGCATTGGAGTCATCATCTCATAAATTCGTCTCTGCTCATCGCCACGGACAACTCCACGGTCATTGCGCACATCAACAAGTTGGGTACCACCCGATCGCTATCGATGTTTCGTCTCGTGTGGGATCTGTTCGACTGGGCTCTCGTTCATCATTGTCATCTCCACGCCCGTCATGTCCCGGGCCGGCTCAATGTTTTAGCGGACAGCCTGTCTCGCCCAGACACCGTTCTTCAGACCGAATGGCAACTTCATCCGGAGGTGTTTCAGCAGATCTCCATCGTCTGGGAGTCACCCTTGATCGATCTGTTTGCGACGAGGAACAACGCCCAGTTGGCTCTTTTCGTCAGTCCGATTCTGGATCCTCAAGCCTTCGCCATCGACGCTCTGTCAATCAACTGGGACAACTTCCTAGCTTATGCCTACCCACCGATGGCCCTAATTTTGGAAGTGCTTCAGAAGATTTCTCGTCACAACTGCATCATTCTACTCGTAGTGCCGTGGTGGCCTCGTCGACAGTGGTTTCCGGTTCTGGTCCCGCTTCTCACGGCCCCGCCACGTTGTCTGCCAGTTTGGCCCAGCCTGTTACGTCAACCGCACGGGATTCTTCATCACAACCCACGGTGGCTCAACCTACACGTTTGCAGACTATCCAGAATGCACTCGCAGTCCAAGGATTTTCAGCTGAGGTTGCACGAACGATGGTTTCAGCCAATCGATCTTCCACATCACAGCTCTATCAGGCGAAATGGGCCTATTTCGTCTCCTGGTGCCGAGGACATGATGCCGATCCCGACTCTGCCTCTGTTTCCCTAGTAGCTGACTTCCTCCTTCATCTTCATCGTGCTAAGAAGTTTCAAATCAGCACCATTGAAGGGTATCGATCTGCTCTGGCTAGGGTGTTACGTCTTACCTCGGGTACAGACATTAGTCTAAACGATAATATCTCTGCGCTCATTCGCGCCTTCGCGTTACAGTCTCGCCGTACTCGCCAACTGTTACCGAAATGGGATATCGGTGTGGTTCTGTGTGCTCTGATTCGTCCGCCCTTTGAACCCTTAGAATCCGCTTCTATAAAAGCTGTGTCTTATAAGACTGCCTTTTTGGCGGCGTTTGCTTTAGCGTCTAGAGTGTCTGAACTTCATGCTCTTGAAAGATCTTCTATGACCTGGACGGCGGATTGGTCTCGCATTTCTTTTCGGCCCATTCCGGAGTTTATCGCCAAAAATGAGTCTGTTCATTCAGGTCCGTGCGCTCAACGTTCGTACTCCATTCCTGCGTTGTCAGACTTCGTGCATGGTCTCGAGGACGACCTCCTGTTGTGTCCGGTTCGAGCCATTCGCCACTATCTTACTCGTACCAATTCCGCTCGCGGCTCTCGGCGCCTGTTATTTCTATCTATTCGACCGTCGGCTTTGCATGACATTACTAAAAATACCATTGCCGCGTGGTTGAAGAAAACCATTAAATGGTCTTATCAATTGGCCATTGACGCTCCCCCTCTGTTGTCTACTGCTTCTTCTCATGAGATTCGCGCCATTGCCACGTCATGGCCTTTATGGAAGAACCTGTCCCTCCTTGACATTGTCCAGTCTTGTGCCTGGACGGCGAACTCCACGTTCACCAATTTCTATCTGAGAGATATGTCAGTCCAGTCAGATAGCATGACCACGCTTGGGCCGCTCGTAGCGGCTCAGCACGTGGTCAAGTAAAATTTTCAAAAAAGGGGGGGGGGGCGGCATTTTGTATCATCGCAGCAAATCTGCTACTTGCTGTATCATCTCATCTCATTTCTCAATGATATCCACATGCAATATGAGTCATCTATGAAGGAAGAAATAAGCCAGATGGATGACCATGGACTCTCTAATCATCAATCTAGGAGGCCTGACACTATGGTGAGTTAACCTTTACCCTAACTGCGGTTTGCTTGTGTCTTGCAGGTTATATCTGACTTCCTTCTACATGATCTCAGCTGCGTCACCTACGCTCAACTCACAAGAAAGAAGAACTGACACTTGTGAGTATTATTAATATTGTTTTATTTCAGGTTGCTAGTGTCAGCAACTTCGAGTAAAGTACAGAGAGTTGACAGTTGCGTAGAGTTGGCTCAGGGAACACACGCAGTCGACTCCTAGGCATCCTACAAGACCTACTCAGCTTCAGGAAACAAGTTGAGAAGTTGACGTAAGACGGCTTGTGGACTGAGAATGGTGTGGCTTGGCGCCCTCTAAGCCCGGACAGATTACGCATCACCCAACCTTAAAGGTTCAGCCAAGTTTCTGCATGTATGTGCTAAAGTCGGCATTGCCCCAATCGGCATACAATCCTGCCAAGAAAACCTATCAGCCCTAAGAGCAGAGGATTCAAATTTCTTGGTGGAGATTGTATACCACACCACGAGCACAGCACATGGATGGAGACATTCAAGATAAGTACTGTTGTATCTTATCCATGTTTTAACCTTTTCGTCCTTGACCAGGGTTACATTTGTTGATGTTTGATGTCTCATTCTTATACCCATGTCTGTGTCATACCGGCGGTTACTAAGCCTGCTTTTAGAACTACAACAAGGCCGAGGTTCCCACCTCCATATGTTGGTACTGAGGCATTGAATTCAAGCAGGTTTACGATTTAGGAAGCAAATATTAAACATTTATAAACAATGTTTCTATTTGTTACTAAATCAAACCTGCTTGAATTTAATTGTCCCTCCCTTCCGTCCCCTCATTCCGCGGCCTTGCTCTCTGCTGGTCTCGGTTTGAGAAAGAGGATTGGAATGAGGCTTGCAGTGTCCTTTATAGTAACCACGCTGGATTGAGTGGGAGAGCTCTCCTAGGGGCGGACAACTCTCTCCTAGGGGAGTTAACTTTTAGTTTTAACTTCCGTTTTCTACGTTTGATTGTGCATTTAAATGGAGATTAAAGGCATTGAATTCAAGCAGGTTTGATTTAGTAACAAATAGAAACATTGTTTATAAATGTTTAATGTTTAAGGCACATTTACTTGATGTGTTCCTTTAATCATTTTGCTACCTTAACAGCCTTCATTTGTAAACTCATTCAAACCGAAGCAAATTAACAGTTATATTATAAAATGGCCATTGAAATGAAGCTTTTGATATTGACAGGTACTTGCCAGTTCTAACGGACATGTCCTCTACAGCATGATGGGACATACTAAACCCGTACTGTGTGTGACGGCAGGTAAATCATACCTGGCCTCGACGTCAGAGGATTTCACCTGCTGTGTATTCCAGTACCAGACCAGCTTCCAACCCAAAGCCAAGAAATGCCAGAGGTTTGTCATTTCAACAGTTAGCTGCAATGACAGTATGTACAGATTTGATTTGTATCGGTCCCAGTGGGTGATGTGCAGCATTTACTCAATGTGTTCCTTTACTACATATAGTATCGAAAAAATAACATTTCTAGAATAATTCTAATTATTTATTATGATAAAAATAATTATGTTCACAAGGGATTATATGATACATCTGCAGGAATTATTGTAATTAAAACTCACACCTCAGTTCAAATCTGTTATTGTATCACTTTTTCTTTTGCCAGTGTTGGCCCTGTAGCGACCCTCAAAGGTCATGTGGGAGCCGTCACAGGTTGTACATTCAACATGGATGAGAGCAGACTCGCCACAGCCAGCAGAGATATGGTCAGTAGAAATATCATTATCACTACACACTTGTTCTGTAATCATGATCCAGTCCAACGTTTCCTTCTTTTTGTGGAAGTTAAAAAGCACTTAAAGATGTAATCAACCTCAAAATAGATGGATTTTGTAAACTCTCCCCTATGCGTTTTTTCAGCAGAGAAGATTACCAAAGCATCAAATGTATTATATTTGATGATAGTGGAATCGCCATATACAACGACTGCAAGAATATCTTGTCAGAGAAATTTGAAACTCTGCCTGCTTCGACGGGTTTTCTGTTTTGCCATTGAGTCATCACTGTGTGTCGTATGAGTGACGTAGCGATGCTCACGAATCTGAATGCTGCACAGCTACCGTCATGGGATAACGTCATGGCTCGTGCCTACGGTTCGGTGATGTCGCATAGCATACGTTGGTAGAATGCATCATATGTGTATACGCTTGTTGACACGGCCGTGGAAAAATAAACGGCATGCCATGATGTTAATTTTTAAAGTTTAATTCTTTCTATTTTCTCGTGAATGGTAGAAACAAGTTTAGGTTTTTGTAGTCAAATGTGTCTCATTTTGTACCTGTTGTCACTTATGTCACTTTAGCTCAGTTTGAGAGACATCGATTCCAGCCCAGATTTGAGGCTGATTACATCTTTAAGACTCATCAGAGTTTATTGCATTAAGTTATTCCAGATTTTATAAAAAGTTGTACCAGAAGTCACTCGGATCTGAAATTAGGTGGGTATCTGCCACCCGCAAAGATTTCCAGCATCAATAATTCAAAGAGCTTTTTGTACGATGCACTTAGAACATGGGTAGTGTGCAAGCTAGATCTAAAGTTTTCAGTAATATCAAATGAACACTTATGACGTGTATGAAGTTCCTGAAACAATCCTAATCAATGACAGGTAGTTTACATCGAGAACATTCTTGGAGTCATTTCCAAAAATTTCAAAATTACAGAATTTTGGGGTGAAATATATATGATGGTCACTCAAGGGTGGATATAGTAAAAAATGGTCGTATTAAAAATATTCAAGTTATTATACATGTAGTATTGCATGCTGTAAACGCACCCATCTAGCGGGGTCTGGGGGCCTGCTGCACTCCAGAAATGTTTTAAATACCATGAATACTGGGCTTCATTGATGCACTCTTTTCAAGGGAAATATTACAAGTCTCAACATATTCATCTACCAAAAAGCCTTTCAATTACCTAAAATCACACAAAACATAGATGCAATTTTGTTTCAGATTCACACTGTTCGACCTAGGAATATAATTATTGTCATAATCAAATAGTATTGATCATCATAACAGTTTGTTTGTATAAATAAAATGTGAAGAAATATCAAAATAATAAATAATATTCCTTATTGTTGTGACTTGAATCTTTGTGAGTCATTTTATTTGAATTGCACTTCAAAATTCAGCGTTTAACAGCTACATGATTGTCTCGTATATCCAAGTAGCACTTTATTTTTCATTGTGTATCTTCTTGGGGAATCATGATGTGGAATCAGACAGTTCTCATACTTATTCACCAAAAAAATCTTATTTCTTAAGACTACTTTCCGTATTTGTTCCATACATTTGTGAGGATCACCAAACAATGCATATAATAACCAAGTCTGAAGACAACAATAAGTATAAGTCTTGACTTAGCCGTTATCATCTTGCTCAGAATTCAATGTAAGTTCTCTTGACGAGGATCTTATCAATGTAATGATGAATATAATGCAATTTTTCTTTAAAGTAACATGAAAATAATTATTATTGATTTTTATATGGGGGGGGGGGAGAAGTCTGGACCCTTGTGTAGTTCCTCCCTTGTCACTTGAAAAAATACCATGCTACATTTCGAAACGAAAAAAAAAAGATTTCTTTGCCAGATGTTCACATTTTCTTTGTCAATTATTCTAAGCCTCATTGCCTGGCCAGAATGTAATGTAATGACAATACCATTGTCTTACAGTCCATTATGATTTGGGACGTGACACTCTTTGACCTTGACCTGATAGAACACCAGCCTCTGATGACACTAAATGCCTGCCATGGCGACTGGATCACTGACATCAAGTGGTCTAACAGCGGAGACTTTATTGTGAGTACTGCACCAAATTTTGACTGATGATGTGTGTATATAGTCATTTATGGTGACGTGTGTAGTAACTTATGTTCAATTTATGGCTAATGGTGATAATCGTTCACGTTCAATCTGTGGCTATTGGTGATATGTGTCCTTTATGCTCCTTTATGTTCAATTTATGGTTAATGGTGATATGGGTGTAGTGATGTATGTTCATGGGTAGTTTATCCAGTAGGAGAACATTAACAGAAGTGCTAGATAGAACTGTCAGTTGATTGGTTTACTGGGGAAAATGGATAATGTAAAATGACCATCAATAGGAAGCTCGTTTTTATTTGGGAATTCTTCTTGTCTTCACTACATGTAATAATATTATGTTATGCATTCCGCTGTATAATGTTGCTCCAGTATTTGACCTCCTATTTATGATGCCTTAGGAGTTCTAGAATTCATTTGCATTCCAGTGTTCAATGGACTGTTAATTACTTACAGATCACATCATCTAATGACTTCACCCTTAAGGTATGGGATGTGAACACAGAAAAGGAGAAGACCAAACTGGTGGGCCATAATTCCACCATCAACTCTATTGCTTACAAGGTAATCTTTTCAGAATATCTTAGGTCTTGTACGTGAAAGATATTACCCACTTTGGATGATGCACATGTTTACTGAATTTGTTATTATTATTGTGAATTTGTATAAAGGTTTTAAATTCTTCTCATATTTCTTCAGGCTTCATATCTGCTACTAAAATTGGTTAAAATTATCTTCAATATTGGAAGAAATTTTAACATCCATGCATCTTTCTTTTTTTTTTGCTGCTCCTCATTTTGCTGGATGTATGGTGAACTCACTAATTTGGCCATGCTTAGGATCAGAATAATCGCTCTTTGTGGAGAGAATTCTGGTTTACAGAGGTTCCTGACAATGGGAACTGGAAGACTGGGACCGTTTTTGCTTTCAGGTGTTGGCTTTTACCAGATTGACTTTAATATAGTGAAACTTGAGAATACTCCCCCATGGAAAACTGGAATCCCATCAGAACGGGCTGAAATATTTGGCCCACTTTGCCTCCTGCTACCATTGCGAAACCGAAGAAAACTGACACACTGTCAAAACTGACAGTTTCGCCCGATCCTGTACCTGGTCAGTATGCTCAGGTTTCACTGTATTCGTTTCTGTGGTTACTGTAAAATGGAACTTGGTTACCATTATCATGATTATGGTTTCAGTATGGCTGTGTGGTGTCAGGCTGTAGTGATGGTACTACGAAGGTCTGGTCACACAAGGGTACAGAGATAACTACACTCTATGGTCACACACAGAGGGTCAATCATTGTGACATCCACGTCAAGGTCACACAGGCTAAAGGTGAGTTTATCCTCCTTCCAAGTAAAACCATGCATTCCTGAATGGTTTACTAGACCTTGTATTTCTATTCTGATGTATATTTCTTTTGATTGCTACATATTAGTGTCGAAATGTATATCACTATGATGCAATATTTATGCCCCCCCTCTAACTAGAGGGGGGGCATATAGCGATCGCTTTGTCCGTCCGTCTGTCTGTCTGTCCGTCTGTCCGTCCGAATTTCTTGTCCGGGCAATATCTCGGTTAATATTTGATGGACAGGATTGAAACTTGCATGGAATGTGGCCAGTGGCTCATAGTTGTGCAGCGTAGAGTTTTTTCCGAGTTCCGGTATAATTTTCAAGAGTTATGGCCCTTTTTCTGAAATCTCTGTGAATGGGACTTGTCCAGGCTGGATCTTGGTTAATATTGTATGGACAAGTATGAAATTTGCATGATATGTGGTCAGTGACCCACAGTTGTGCAGCGTAAAGTTTCTCCACGTTTCGCTTATATTTTCAAGAGTTATGGCCCTTTGTTCCTGAATTCTCCGTGAATTGGGACTTGTCCGGGCTGGATCTCGGTTAATATTGTATGGACAATTATGAAATATGCAGGATGTGTGGTCAGTGCCCTGTAGTTGTGCAGCGTGAAGTTTCTCCGCGTTTCGCATATATTTTCAAGAGTTATGGCCCTTTTTTCTTCAAATCTTTGTGAATTGGAACTTGTCTGGGCTGGATCTCGGTGAATATTGTATGAACAATTATGAAATTTGCAGGATATGTGATCAGTGCCCTGTAGTTGTGCAGCGTGAAGTTTCTCCACATTTCGCTTATATTTTCAAGAGTTATGGCCCTTTTTTCTTCAAATCTTTGTGAATTGGGATTTGTAGGGCTCGATCTCGGTTAATATTGTATGAACAAGTACGAAATTTGCATGATATGTGGTCAGTGACCCATAGATGTGCAGCGTGAAGTTCTCTGTTTTCGGTTATATTTTCAAGAGTTATGGCCCTTTGTTTAAACCTAAGTGAATGGGATATATTTATTTTTCCAAGCTGGATCTCAGTCCATAACCGATTTGAACCAGGAAAATGGCTATATGTTATTCTACATTCCAAAGCAAACAACATAGGTCCTGAAGTATGAAATTGCCCCCAAAACAATGAATTGGGTGCAAAATTCAAAGTTCACTGATCGCTTCATAATTTCACCACAATATACTCTCAAGGAATGTAGGTCTCATGACCAGGTCACATTTTCGGATTTGGCGAAAGCCCTGGTGACCATCTTGCATCGAAGCATCGTATTATCACTTGTTGATACTTGGAATATGTATTATATGTGAGGCATGGCAAAAAAGTGACTGAAACAGAATTTTTATAATTATCCAAATTAGGCCTCCACTAACCAATGAAGAACAGAACAATGGCGGGGCAGTGTCGGATTAAAGTGGAAGGGGGGGCATACAATTGAGCAATCTCTGATTGCTTCCTTCCTGTGTCAGAATTACCCTTGTTTTGTTTTACTAGATCACTCCAGTGATTATTACCCCTCGGGCAAATTTTGTCGTCGGCGTCGTCTGTCTGTTCGCCCGTCTGTGAACACGATATCTCAAGAAGGATTATAGCTAGGCATTGTAAATTTATACCACATATGATCTGGCGAAGGGTCAGAAGCCTAGTGAAAATGACCGACCTTGACCTATTTTAGATCAAATTCTAGTATTTGCTATATTTCTTAACTGTTATGCTGCTAAATTCTTTTGTATGATGTACGAGGAGAAATGCTGACTTTTTTTTTAAATCCGGATTTCATGAACAAAAATATTATTTAATTTCGTTTGCTGGTGACTGGCCTAACATATCAATGTATCCCAACTTGTTTAGTCAATGCTATTCGACCGCCTTTTATAGCAAAATCGACGATGTTGTCAGCGTAAATAAAATTTATTTGAAGAGACTACAGTATTTTGGTAGAATTGCGGTTGAAAATGGCGAATTATGAGGAATTACAGCGGAAAATCTTGGTTTTTCAGCTGCCTTTCTCCCCGGTCTTTTCCGACTTTTCGTCCGCCATTTCGGGCGTATGACGTCTCATTGGAAAGGGAATTCCTTGTAGTTTCTGATTGAAGGCGTGATTTCGACCGATGGCCAATCAAACAGACGATAACATCGAAAAACTGCAAGGGGGTGTTTTCCCATTTCTCTAGTAACGCTAACAGCCGATCCTATGTCGGTAACCTTGATTGGACAAGCGTGGTAACGTGACCTACATCGAAGCGCTCATTGGCCAGAGCCCTTCAACTGGGTCAAGCTGATCTGAGGGAGACGCCATTTTATCTCCTTGCGACGAAATTACGTGGCGCAGAAGCTCGACAGAAATTTGAAAATAAAGTTTGTTTAGCGGATTTCATCGAAACCCACACTTTGGAAATATAAACTGAGCTTCTGTACTTCAACTATACCAAAGAATCATATATTTTGAAGGGGTTTTCTGTGAGTATTTTATATTTTCTGGGTGGCTTCTCGACAACGTTTTATGGAAATCTCCGTTGGTGTTTTTCTATTTTTCAATTTTATTTCTTCCTCCCGACTTCGTTATTCTGAGACAGAATATCAAGTTTA
Source organism: Hanleya hanleyi (assembly GCA_036873755.1). NCBI lineage: Eukaryota > Metazoa > Mollusca > Polyplacophora > Lepidopleurida > Hanleyidae > Hanleya > Hanleya hanleyi. Next base: position 75,204 of record JAVTVY010050002.1, on the reverse strand, counting down.
CATCCAAGAAATCAAATCAGTCTTAGCTAACAATATATGTATGGTTTTTATCGAGTTTCATGCTTGGTAAATTTGAAAAAAAGCGATTCCAGAATAGTACCTCGCTGTACTCGCATTGACAGAAGCAAAGGCAAGCCACTATTGCGGCTCGTCGCATTTTTCGTATAGAAAGACGACAGCCGTATGAACGGCTCGCCGCAGCATAACAGTTAAAGGATTAAAGCTATAGTGTCTCCAAATTCATATTACAAATGCAACTTATGATTGACTAGAAGCCTATCTCAGTTGACTGACCTTGACCTATTTTTTCAAGGTCATATACTGTTTATTATGATACAACATGAAGAAATATAGCTAGGCTTTCCAAATTAATACTATGTATACATCTGGCGATAGTTTAGAGATGTGCTGAAGATGAGTGACCTTCATCTATTTCACCCAGGTCAGATTCTATTCAATACAATATTTCATGAAGGATTATATCTACATTGTCCAAATTTATACCACATATGCCTCAACCTGAAGTCTATTGAATATCACTGACTTTGACCTATTTTCTAAAGGTCAAATTCTATATGTTAAGTCAGATCCCCAAATTCATGTTCCATATGTAATTAAGTTACAATAGACCAGAATATTGTTGAAGATGACTGACTGTGATCTATATTTTCAAGATCAAATTACTTGATTTGATTATGAGCTGTATGGAAGCGTATATTTAGAGCTAATTGAATTTGGTCGTGCTCTACCAGAACCTCAGCGCAAATTTTTCCCCATTAATTAAGTCCTTGGAAACGTCCTATGTATTTCTAAACTGAGAGAACTACAGTCAACCTTACTAGATCACATTATTGTTAACCTACATGATGTTTTCAAAGTTTTAAAAATACATCTTATGCAATGCATGATTGGTGAGTGTAGACTGATACCCGAGGGGTATTGGAGCCCATTGGGTTATTTGATTATAAATTAATTCCATCAACTTTTTCATGGAAATATTTTTCCCATCCCCCAGGCCCCTAGCAGTTAGCATTGCTCCATACCACAACTCTGTTCTAAGCTTTGACCACACAGATTCTGTACCCTATGATAGTCCCTCAATGCTTGAAAGGCTACATGGGGACTGCAGTCCATCCATCCATCCATCCGACTTCGTTTCTGGACAATAACTTCTGAAAAACTGAACGAATCCTTTTCAAATTTGGTATATGGGTACCTCGCCTCAGGATCTAGCTTGGGGTTTGTTTTCGATGCTGATCCACCTATAGGTGGCACCAGGTCAAGTCGAAATTTTGTTTCCAAAAATAACATTTCAAAACCTGAACAGATTTTTGGCAAAGTTGATATGTGGCTACTTTGCCTCAAGATCTCAGATTGTTTGTCATGTCAATTGGCCAATAGCTTGTGCCACCTCTGGACCAAGTTAAAATTTGGTTTCTGGACAATAACTTCTGAAAACTTCTGATTGGGTTCTTTTCAAATTTGGTATGTGAGAGTACCTTGCCTCAAGATTTCACTTGGGATTTTCATGCCGATCCACCTGTAGGTTGTGCCACCTGGGGGCCAGTCAAATTTCCCTTTCAGGACAAATTTGGTAATTGTACCTTGCCACAGAATCTCACTTGGGATTGCTTTCCATGCCGGGTACTAAATGTATGCTTCCAAGCCAAATCACTGTTTTCAACGTCGGGAGACTTCAACTGCTCAGGTTTTCATTGAAGTATTGTTTTAGCTCATTGCTATTTCCTTTCAGACACCAAACCTGAGGAAGACCATCTCAGCTGGGCGGATGAGGTTGTCAGATTGGAAGAGTTGGATAAAGGGGGAAAGAAAGAAAAAGCTCCTGCTGTTAAAGTGGAGGAGGTATTGGTTGTGACTTGCAGTGATGATGGTGCTGTTAGACTATGGAAACCCCTACAGGTCAGTTGAGTGATTATGCCACATATCTGCAAGTGCAGTCTGTGAATCTGCTTATTTTTGTGTGTTTTATCATATTTTCAATTGAACATTACTACATCATTCATGTTTTTATAGTCAACCTACAGTTTTGTATGGAAACAGTTGAAGAACATGTTCGGTATTCCATCTAATACTACAATTCCTCTATCAAAATTCAATCGCCCCCAATTTTGGGGACAAAATTCAATCATCTGTTCTAATAAATTTGATCACCCACTAAAATCAATGAAATAATGAAGAAATAATGGATTATATATAGGATTTTGAACCATTTTGTCAACTTTCTGTTCTAATAAATTTGATCACCTCTGATTTTATAGTGTAAAATTTAACTTTCTACGATTCAATTTAATGATTACCGTAACTATTGATTTTTATACGCCCGCCCAAAAGGCGGTCGTATTATGGGATGGCGGTTTCCGTCCGTCTGTCCGTCTGTCCGTCTGTCCGGTTCTCGTGTCCGGTCTATATCTGGGACAGTTTCCTATCCACAGCTCCAATTTTTGGTGAGTGGATACCCTACGGGGAGACGATGTGTCGCGTACCAAAATGAAGGTCGAGGTCACAGGTCAAAGGTCACTGGCCTAAAAACAGGAAATCACTGAAGTGTTCGTGTCCGGTCTATATCTGTGAACGTTTTCTATCCACAGTTGCAATTTTTTGTAAGTGGATACGCCAGGTGGAGACGATGTGTCGCGTACCAAAATTAAGGTCGAGGTCAGAGGTCAAAGGTCACTGTTGTCAAAAATCAGGAAATCATTGATCGTTGACAGTTTTCTATCTACAGTTCTAATTTTTGGTGAGTGGATGCCCTAGGGGGGGAACGATGTGTTGCATATTAAATGTAGGTCAAGGTCAGAGGTCAAAGGTCAGTGTGATCGAAAAATCAGGAAATCGTTAAAAATTTCTTATTTTTTGTGAGTGGATTCAATAGGCGGAAATGAAGTGATGCATACCAAAAATTAGGTCAAGGTCAAAGGTCACTGACCCCAAAATTAGGAAATTATTAAAAATAACATTTTTTGTGTCAGTAGATACATTAAGGAGACACAATGTGTCACATACCAAAATGTAGGTCAAGGTCAAAGGTCAAGGTCACTGTGACCCCAAAATCGTGAAATTGTTAAAAATCATGATTTTTTGTGTCCATTGAGAAATTGAGGGGAGACGGTTTGTCATGTACCAAAATTTAGGCCAAGGTCAAAGGTCAAGGTCGATGTGACCCCAAAATCAGGAAATCATTAAAAATCATGATTTTTTGTGTGCATTGATAGATTGACGGAAGACGGATGTGTTGTGTACCAAAATTGAGGTCAAGGTCAAAGGTCAAGGTCACTGTGACCCCAAAATCAAGAAATCATTAAGTCACATTTTCATATGCCTGTCGAAGACGAGGTCATGTAATGCGATGTTGCGTTCTGTCCATTCATCCATTAACATTTGTTGTCCATGCGATAGCTCTAGTTTCAAGGTATGGATTGGTACCAAACTTTGAGTATACCTTACTCGCATGACAAAGTGAAGCCATACATATGAGATCAATTTGTCAAAGGTCAAGGTCGCAGTCCCCCAAAACTGAATCAAGCTTAGCTGACTAAATGTGTTGGAATATTCAAAAGTCTTTCCCCTGCATTTTTATGATATTGTCCTGTGGAGTTGTCTCTCATGTTTGAAACGCTTCATTTGGTTAAACTGTTGCGAAATAAAAACCATACATTTACTAATTTAACGGGGAAAGGAGTCCTTTATGAACTTCACACCTGTTTATTAACTCAAGAACAAAGGTTTACTTCATCACTTTCTTCTTCCTTCATGAAAAATTCTCTCATCTGAAAGGAATCCATTTGCAGGAAAACTACTATTTTCTTGTGTTTGACTATTGTCGATTTCAGTGTGGGATATGTGAGCTCTCAGCTCTTGCTTCAAGGTCAACCAGTTACCAAGAGTTAAGCTCATTTTAGTTTATCATTCAATGTAAGATGTGATATATGTTACATTCTCATAAGCAAAAAATTGTAGACCTTTCTCTGGATTGCTAGATCAATTGGAATCAAGGCTATTAAACAACCTTGAAATTTGAACCAATGTAATTCCAGATATACGGGTGTATATTGAAGCCCCTTGGGCTCTTGTTATCTTTAAAAGAGTACTCAATAATTGCAGGCCTTCAAGTGCCTCCTATATTTCCTATATTTCCTATATTTTTGATTCATTCCTATACTTTCCTATATTTTACTCAAAATGTCCTATATTTCCTATTTTTTTTACCTTTTCTCATGAAAACTTTCATCAATGCTCTGTAATGAGTCAAACTGACATGAGGAAATACATTTCAAAAAAAAAATTCAGCTCACTTTGCTCTGCAAATATGGAAACATTTAAATCTCTCTATGTTGAATCAAACAACAGAACAAGTCACCTGAAACGGTTCATACTCCATGTAAGAATCACGAGACAATGAATACAATAGCCAAGTTTGGGAACAACAATATGTCTAGACTTCAGCCTTTTCAGCTGCACAAAGACTCAGACAATGGCTTCCTACATGAAGTATCTACCGGTACCCCTGAAACACCACCACTGTGATCGCATTCAGTGAAAGTCATTTGATTAAACACCAGAAAACTACCGAGTTTGGAACATACAATGTAGTACAGACCTGTCTTATACTCCTTTATTTCCTATATTTTATTCAGAAAATTCCTATATTTGTCCCCCGCTACTTAGTAGGAGGGGGACTTAGAAACACCGGTGTCCGTGATTCCGTAATTCCGTAAGATTTTCTTGTCCGGACAATAACTCGTGAACGATTTAACCGATCAACTTCAAACATGGGGTGTGCCTTAACATTGGCGAGAGGACGGTTGGGATTGTTTTTCAGCAATGTGCATAATCCAATATGGCCGCCGTCAGCCATTTTGGATTATAAGCAGTTAGATCTTAGATTTTCTTGTCCGGGCAATAACTCGTGAACAATTTAACCGATCAACTTCAAACTTGGAGTGTGCCTTGACATTGGTGAGAGGGCGGTTGGGATTGTTTTTCAGCAATGTGCGTAATCTAATATGGCCGCCGTCAGCCATATTGGATCTTAGATTTTCTTGTCCGGACAATAACTCGTGAACGATTTAATCGATCAACTTCAAACTTGGGGTGTGCCTTGACATTGGTGAGAGGACGATTGGGATTGTGTTTCAGCAATGTGCATAATCTAATATGGCCGCCATCAGCCATATTGGATTATGAGCAGTTGGATCTTAGATTTTCTTGTCCGGACAATAACTCGTGAATGATTTAACCGATCAACCTTAAACTTGGGGTGTGCCTTGACATTGGTGAGAGGACGGTTGGGATTGTTTTTCAGCAATGTGCGTAATCTAATATGGCCACCGTCAGCCATATTGGATTATAAGCAGTTGGATCTTGTCCGGACAATAACTCGAGAACGATTCAACCGATCTACTTCATATGTGGGGAGTGCCTTGACATTGTTGAGAGGAGGATTAGGATTGTTTTTCAAGGACGTGCTTAGTCCAATATGGCCACCATCAGCCATACTGGATTTCATTGTATTTTAAGCAGTTTGATCTTGTCCGGACAATAACTGGAGTACGATTCAACTGGTCTACTTCAAACTTGGGGAGCCCCTTGACCTTGGTGAGATCCTGGTTAGGATTGTGTTTCATGAATGAGCATAATCCAATTTGGCTGCCATCTACCAGCGATATTGGATTATGTTGCATTTTAAGCAGTTGCATCTTGTCTGGACAACAACTCTAGAATAATTCAACTGATCGACTTCGGTGAGAGAACAGTTGTCATTGCTTTTCAGTTACCTGTGTAATCCAAGATGGCCACCATCAGTCATCTTAGATTTTCAGCATTTAGATCTTGTCTGGACAATAACTCTAGAACGATTCAACCAATCTACTTCAAACTTGGGGAGTGCATGGACATTGGTGAGAGGACAGTTGGTATTATGTTTTATGGATGTGCATAATCCAATATGGGTGCCATCCACTGTATTAGATTATGTTAAGCTCATCAGCGATATTTCCATTTTCAAATCATACTCTTCATCAATGATATGAGATATAATCGACCAAAAAAAATCGACCATAGAGGTCCATGGCCCCCGCAGCAGCAGCGCCAGTTATGGTGGATGTAATCCATCATAACTGGTGCTGCTAGCAGGGGACATGGACCTTTATGGTTGATTTTTCTCCAATATTTTTGCAAATTTCCTCAATTCAGAAGTTCGTCTGTTCTGTATAAATATTTTCTCACTAAAGTGTGAAGCTGCGAGGAATTATGTATATAACTCTATTTTATCAGGCCAATGAATTAGCCTGTTTGACAGGCCACTCTGAAAGGGTGGTGTCGATTTCATGTGCCAAATCTGGAGGTATCTGTACCAGTTCTCTAGACAAAACCATCAAAGTGTGGAACTATGAACTGACGGGGGAGGCTGTGATTGGACGACACAACGCCGAGGTTACATGTGTGACACCATCCAGTGATGGTCAAATTGTAGCCAGTTGTAGCAGGTACAATCAATTCTGTGATAATTCAGTCTCACATAATACAGAAAGAACTATTTAACTCCTCTTGAGTGATTGAGAAAAGTTAATAAAATTTTACAGAAATAGTCTACTGTACTGTAACTTTCAGTGTTGTTTCAATGTAACTCTTTCAACTTTAGTATGGTGTTGAGAAAATTCTACTGACTATTGATTATTTTATTTAATTTTAACAGAGATGGTTGTATCAAACTATGGACAATTCAGTACAGTAATGACGGTTCACCTGTGTTCACATGCTCTTCCACTGTTCAGGTGAGTTAATTTATTCAATAACGGCCCATACTCTATTATTGTCCTAGTTTGTACTGTTGGGTATCACTTTTCACCGGTTTTATTTCTGTATTAGCAGATTTGGTGCAACATCAACTTTAGTACTTTGAACCTTATGTGCTGACCAGAAATAGCAGAGAAATTAAATATCAGATGTGTATGTTAGTCAACACAATAATGAGATAAAAACAAATTGTTTTGAATGCTGAAATTTTTGAAAAGGTGAAGTGGCTTTTCTCAAAAGCTTCTATTCAGCTTGTCAAGCGATATAATTCCATAAAATTACTAAGCGCAGCACATTTCTCTTCCATTTTAGGCTCACCAGAAGTCGGTGAATGCTCTGTGTTTCTTAACCAATGTAAAGATAGCGACAGCCTCCGACGATGCGACAATCCGTTTTTGGCGGATAGTGTATCAAAAACAAACTCTTTCTGTCAGGTATGAGAAGTAACAAAATTTGCTGCTACATCTCTCAGACTAGCTTGAGTCTTTTAAGGTGGAGGGGGGGGTCGTATTTGGTTCAATGTCACAGTCATTGTTATTTCCCTCGTATGGTCACAGCCAGGTGAAGCCAGAGTACCTGAATAGAACCGCTGTCCGCCGGCAAGTAACTGCAAAACTTTAACACATGCACCAGTAAACCCATGCCAGTTTAGTGGCGTTCACTAGCGAAACACCTTAGACCACTCGGCCACTGATGGAAGTCTGTTAGGTAGAGAGAGATGTTAGCTTCATTAAATTTGTGACATATGTCCCTGTCTGATTGGTGTGTCTGCTCCAGCCAGGCCAGATGCACTAGTAAAAGTGAGGCTTCAACTTCAACATGCTATATGGAGATTTTAATTATTTCAGTTGGAGATTAATTAGGGACTGTTTATTATTTCAATTGAAGATTAGTGTGTGTGTTGGGGGGGGGGTAATGCTGTGGAGATCACCACAGGGACATCAGTACTCCTATCTCTCTGGAATAGATTCTGGGGAACAGTCTCGTTTGAAATTAACTCTTATAATGAAGAGGCAGCATGGTGCATCATGTCCAGTGTCCTATTCGTCTGGTGACCTTATCTGGATATAGTTTACTGATTTTCATGGTATTCCGGTCCTCGTGAGGACACCAAGTACAGCTGATGGGACTTTCATTTAGAATGTGAAAAAGAATTGAGGCACTCAATCTGTGATAGATTTCCGGGGATTGCTTCTTACCTTCCTAAGTGCCCTATCGACATGGCTGCCACTTGGGCTCGACTTGGGGATCCAAGAGGCCAATCCTGTCAATTGAATTGTCTGCTGGCATAGTGAGAGTCGTGAATTCTTATGTACTTCGGATGACTTAATATAAGTTTTAGTATTCTAGAAGCAGTACAGATTATCATATATATTTGTTGCAGCAAATCAAAAGTTGACCATGTCCATGAATACATGCCCTCTATCATGGAGGTTACCTGTCTTCCTACATTTTACCTGTCTTCCTATTTCTCTTGCAGGAGGTTACCATTGGAGCTGAAGACAGGCAGTCCTATATCCTCTCTGACCTTCAGACCAGGCAGTGTCTTAGTGTCGGGAGAATGGAGCGGGGAGATCAAAGCATGGCACATTGACAATGATAAACTACTGGCGTGTCACAGGTATGTGAAAGCCAAAACCTGTGATGTTCAGCGACCCTCTCCATAGCCCTGGCAGATCCACGTGCCTCGATCACGTTATAATTTGTTGTTCCGTCAGTCCTACTTAATATGTGCACATGATTAATATTAGGTGATCTTGTAAGCCAGATGTAGTAATTGGGCTCTCTATAAATGCTGAATCTCAATGAAATGACGAGTGATCAGTCATCTCTACTTCTCAGTTGACATTGTTTTCAGGTAGATATCTATCACAGAATGAAATAAACATAATAGTGTTACTTTTCATCACTCTGTACTGCTCCCCTCAGAAAGGGGAGTGACTGACTGCAAAGGTTATGTTATAGACAGATAAAACAGAAAATCTGAACATATATCTCTCCTGTGAGTGAAATTAATTGGATAACTCAGACCTCTCCAGTTATGATTTTGCCAAGGCGTGAGATTTGAGTATATCCGCCCAGGAGATACGAGTCCCCCATAAAAGTGAATATTCAGGTGTCGTTTCAAACAATTTTTCGTTTCATATAACAGCCTTCCATTATATGTTTCACCCTTCATGGAGGCTATAAATGTTTAATCTTTATAAACAAGTATAGGAAAATTTTGAAATTACTGACTCCTTGTGCAAACTGGAGCAATTTTGAATGATTCTCGATTATTTTAGAAATAATTTCATGAAAATGCTCAGATGCGTGAAATTTTGATATAGCTGGGTGAGAGCGTGAGACAGATGTCAAATGCGTGAGTCTCACGCCAAATGTGTGAGGGTCTGATAACTTCTGTCACATGACAGTATACAAGGATATATTTAATAGGTGGTTGCCTGTTTTCTCGTATATAACAGTTCATGGACAGGTCCTGATAGTACTCACACTGACTGGGTGACAAGTCTACAGTTCCACAACAGACACGTCTCTTACCTGTTCTCTGTGGGGGCGGATGGAGCTCTGGGCCTCTGGGACTTTAATACCACCATTAAGGTAAGCAACTTCTATTTCACCGCAGTTAGAGCTGGCTAAACTAGCAGAAATTAGTTTAATATATTTGATGGAGCCAGTCTCTGGCATGTCATACATATACATTTCACAGGAATGAAATATTCTATAGCAGTATTTGCAGAAAAACAGTAAATTATACTTCAGCACATCTCAATTTTCATGAACTTTACAACTCATAAAATTCACCATTCAACCAACTACAGCCCATTTCAAGACTCAGTGAATGTGTTGCACCAAACATGATTGGCTCGACAGGACTGTCGTTAGTTAGTAATTCATATAAGAGTTACCCTAGAACCGAGAGGTTTTCAGATACTCAATTTCGTATTTCTACTTAGAGGTTACCTGCCCCAGACGTTACTTTTCAGCATCATAAAATGTGTCGTCACAATGTCACAGAAAAGACTCATCAAAGGCTGTGGGTCTGAATGCAGTCTCGTTTTCAGTGTGAAAAACTGTGACAATACCCTGACTCTAATATTTGTGTGTTAAGAAATCAGGAATAGATAAACTATTTATCAAGATAAATGATATAGTGGTACATTTTACATATGACCATTTTCTTCACCAGAAGGTACAAAATCGTAAACCAGAGTGTAAAGTCCTGAAGACGATGGAGAAGTCTAAGAATGTCTGGCCTTTAGCTGTGGATGTCTACAAATCTGTGTGCTTTGTGGGTAACACTGAGGGTCAGCTGATTAAATGGGATGTATCTCCGCACCCATACTGTTACCCTGTCACAGCTGATCACACCACTACCAAGAAGGTAAAGTTGTTGTAAACTTTATTGTTTCCATTTGATTAGAAAAACAGATCTAGAAGCTGCTCTGCTGACTAGACCAAACACAGTGGATGTTCCAAGGGCCATTCAGTGACATTCCGACATGAAACTAGCTGCCTATAGATATCTCATAATTGGCCAATCACCGTAGACATTTGACCAATCACCATAGATGTTTGTCTACATTTGTCGAAAATAGATAAATGTTTGAGCTGAATAAGCAATTGTGAAGGGCTAGCCTATAGGTGACTTGACCTGCTCTGCTCGATTTCTTCTTTGAAGCAGCAGGAACTTGGCTGGGAGGTGTTTGGTTGGTTTGTTGTGATATGACTGAAATAATGTTGAAAGCAAACATTAAATCCTATTCACTCACTCACCCTGACATGCATCACTGACTAGTGTGATAGTCTGGTGTCTAGGTGTTCTTACTCTCATTAGCATAGTTCAATAATGATCTGATGTATAGTAAAAGATGAACATACAATCTGACAAGAACATTTTTGAGGGTAACACTCCATGTTTTATGTGAAATGTAAACTATTTCATAGTATCGGAAAATATTTGAGTACATGTACTTAAATATTTGTAGCGGGTGGTTGGGTGGGTTCAGGTTCCTGTTGCTTCAATGCATTTTGCTGAGAAGCAACAGGAACTTGATAATGTGATGTCTAGCTCTGTAATATCACTTGTCATTATTGCACCATGTAAGCGTCCTGTCTGTGTCTTGTGCGCTGTCCTCGGTATTTAATAGGGTGGATGGAGGGCGTCTGGTTCCATGCTGCTTCAAAGATTTCTTCTTTGAAGTAGCCGGAACACAACTGGGCTGGGTGGTGCTTATTTGGTTCATTGTGATATAGCTGAAATATTGTTGAAAGCGATATTAAATTCTATTCACTCCTTAAATTTTTGTAAAATCATTTGACAGTGTGTTTTTAATCTTTCTTCAATAAGCATGTCATTGAGGGTACTGTTCTGTTAATAAAGATAACCACATTGTTAAATCCAGGTGCATGCTGGGGGAATTACGGCTGTGCTCGTCACAGAGAAGTTGGTGTTTACAGGGTCACGGGATCATACCATCAAAGTCTGGTCACATGATTACAAACAGGTAATTATCATTATTTGAATAACGGTATTGGATACAATGAAGCATGCTCAGGTATACACTTGAACTATAAAATGTATATTGCATACATATTCCTTGGTGTATGGACAAAATCTCTCCAAATAAAATGAAGTTTAAGAAACATGAGAGATTTAGTTATAATCAAACTTTAAACTCTCTGGAGACTTAATTTTTGTCATGTGAATTTTGTAAAAGTGAGAAATTCTGTGATATTCTGTAAGAAAACACAAGTAAAGAATTCTATACTCTTCAAGTCAATAAATAATAGACATGCTCATTGAATGAAGCATCATATTAAATATTATGGCACTTATTTTGTTCCTCCTGCTCAGCTCACATATTCAGTGTGAATATCCATCAGTTATGTTACATATTTCCGTCACATTTTTCTATATTTCCCTCCCTGACAGCTGGGTCAGTTCTGCTGTCCAACTCCAGTGACCTGTCTCAGACGCTGTGGATCAGAAGGCGATGCCCTGAGAGTCATCTGTGGAGATGAACTTGGAAACGTTTATTTCCTAACCTGGAGAATTCCAGAAGAAACATCTTAATCTGTAGAGAATGTCACCATAGACGTGACACGGAAGAGATGTGGTAGTTCTCAAGATGTTTCACTCTATAATTTGTTAATGACATTTAAGTGTAGTGTGATACAAGACAAGATTTGCTGGATTTCTATGTTGTCTTTATTTACATATTTATAAATATGCCTTTATAGCTGTTCCACTATAATAAATATTGAAAAAAGATTTGCTAAACAGGTTTATATCTACCAATAGTTGGCATAAACATATTCGTACTTCATACAGTTGTTACCAGGTTACATTAATATATAGGTTTTTATTTTCATTATACACGTATATTAATATTTTGAAGAAGTAAATCTATGTGGTGTATGATGTATTTAGACAGTATAATGTAAATGACTCCAATTAATAAAACTGCTTGGAAATAAAACCATGATTATTATAATCAGTTTGAAATTTTCACCTATAATTTTACACAGATTTGCACGCGATAGGAGACGGATCTAATTACTATGTTATTACATCAGTCAGTAACTTTCTAATTTGAATAATATAGACCACTTTCATAACCTCTCTTGTTTTGCGCAGGAACTGGCTAGTGATGTCAAGTGGGGGCGGCTCCAGCTAATCACATATGTTAGCTCAATGCAAACTGCACACATATCAGAATATAATCGAGCTTTTTTCTAATATAGACATTAATAAAATTTAAAGATGTTATGGCAAGACAGGAAAATTAATCGATATTTTAGAAAATATAGGCTGCCGGAAATTGTTGAAAAATGCAAAAGACGGAAATCGCGGCACTTTCACTCTTCAAGTTCAACTTTTTGTAAAACACCCTAAAGTTCAGAAAAAAAGAATACTATTCTCTGCAGTTTACCGATTTACTTCATTTTAGAAAAAGCTAAAGAGCAAAATTTCCAAGATGTGTCTTTCACAGTTTTCAACAATTTTTTCGGCAGCCTATGTTTTCTAAATTCTGCCTATCGCAGAATTTTCAGCTCGGCTTCCCGAACTAGGATAACGGGTTAAGATACAGAAATGAGATTTATATTTTCATAATCCTATAATACTCTAGATGTATACATGTACATGTATGTTTATTTGATGGGGATGCTTTTAACAAAAATGATTAAAAAAACCGTGCATGCCTATATTGCAAATAATCCCAGCGAATTGAAATCATCTATTTAGGTGAATATTTCGCCATGATTTGAAAGGAAATGTTAGGGTTAGGGTTCTCAGGTTTAATAATCACTAAACAGAATGAACATCGGATAGAGTTTTGCTCGATTATATTCTGATATGTGTGCAGTTTACATTGAGTTAACAGGTGTCAGTAGCTGGAGCCGACCCCACTTGACGTCACTAGGCAGTTCCCGCGCAAAATGGCAGGGGTTATGAAAGTCGTGTGTAGTATTCTTCTCTGTATTTGTTTTTTTTTGTGTGCAGTGTCTAAATAATGTTCTTAAATAGGGAAAATGTGTTTCTGTTTTTTTTTATATATCCTAATGATTAATTTGAAACACGTATTACTACGCAAAAACTGTTCTTATATATATATATGTATAACCTGCTTGTAAACTGAAATCGAACTGTAACTTTGCTGGAGTACTATTTTGATTGCTTGTTGTTTTTGTCCATTTCACCAAAGTGGAGTTCTACTGAATTTGGCTGTTATATACATGTAGACTGGTTTCTATTATTCTGTTTTGTGATCAATATTATGGATGTAAATGTGTACACTTGATAACAGCTCTGCTTTCTTTATCTATGAAATTTATTTATATCTTGGGTAGCATATACAAATTGATAATGCGATTGCTTGTTTAATGGACCAATGGAATTCCTAACTATTGCTTGTTACCAGAAAAGGTATCAGCAATGAAGAGCACTACTTTTCAAGTAAAGTAGGAGGGGTTCGAGTAGGAGGCTGAATTTAGTTACTTACTAGAAGTTATATCTTGGTCAACATATTTACATTGTTTGTTCTAGATGTTAACAGAGTGAACATTAGGTATTGTCATACATTATATTTGGTCGTCACCTGATATGGCAGAGGGCAACTGTATGAGAGGAGTATCAGAAATTGTACATTAAGTCACACAGGTATTGGGGGTCACAGACCATTTCAAACCTTAAAATGTTGTTCATCCTTTGCCTTCGTTATTGTCTATTTGCATCCATGAATAATGTGATCTATGTGTTTTGTGGCACTAGTATTCCAGAACTATGCCATTGCGTAAGTTCTCTGATGAACTGATTTCGAGTATGATGCACGTTCACACCTTATGTTGCTTTATACTATTTACTGAGTAAATAAATGTCTTATAAAAGGTTTCTTTTTGTTGGATCTGTGTTATGTCAAACATCTCCGGTCATATTATCAATTGGTGCTTGAAGATTGAGAAGCTGCATTTCTGTGACCAGTGTAGAGTACTTGGTGAATCCAAATTTTTTTCAATCCATGTACAGTGAAACCTGGGTAAATCGACCAATCCCTAAATACAGACAGTATCCATGGTCCCAATGAAAGAGACGTTAAACCATATACACTCACACCCAATACTTAAGTTGCAAAAGTACCACAGTTTCACTTTAACGTTATACCCAACATTCCAATTATATAATTTATACCCCCTTTCTTTTTTTATGACTTGAACAATTTCAGTGTTATTAATGTTATTGTAGTGCACAGTGCCACAAAAGTGTCGGAACTTGTGACGTTATTATGGAATGATAAATCACAACGCAACATTGTTACAATCAAGACTGCTTCATTCTCTGCATTGCCGCGACGTCCCGAAGACGAGGTATGACGTTGTTAATGTCATCTCGGACGTCAATAGAGGCTGTGCAGATTTCTCTTACACTGTAGAAAGCTACCTTTGAATCCTCCAAGACAATGTTGAGGAAAACTTTACTAAGTTTTGTTATTGACATCGTTATCTTGAATATGACATACACTTAAATAAGTGGCATAGTTCCACTTTAAATGGAAAATATTTTCAATTTTGATAAACTAGAACCCTGTCAAAAACCAACACTATAATCTGGTCCCAAAGCATGGTCAGTATACACAGGTTTCGCTGTACTTCGTGCATATTTTGTCAAAGTATTCTTGGAGTTGTCCTACTCAAACTTGCTAGAAAAACAAGCTAGACCTTACCTGCAACTATCAAAACATAGGTTACAGAGCTGGTGGCATTCAGGTCATGATCTGTTGATGAGCAAGTTTGCATATTCTTTGAAGTAAAATGCATGTTTTCCAAATGTCTGTGTTGTTCACTGTCTTCTAATGCAGCTAATCAGCTGCCGTGATCATTTTGTCAATGTTCCAGGATTTCTGTTTTATCCATGGGCTGTGTGGTGCAAGTCTCCCATTGCTTACCCATCACATCTGTTCAGCAGTCTTAACATCAGTGAGAAGACTGTTGGGATTGCTTTCCAGTTACCCATGTAATCCAGGATGGCCGCCATCAGCCATCTTGGATTTCAGCAGTTGTTTCCTTACACATTTCTTGTCCGATCATTAACTTGAAAACTATTGAATCAATCAACTTCGAAGTTAGAGACTGTCTTGACAGAGAGGACGGTTGGGATTGCTTTTCAGTTACCTGCATTATCCAAGATCGCCATCTTGGACTTCAGCAGTTGGATCTTTACACATTTTTTTTCCGACCAACAACTCGACTTCAAACTTGAAGTGTCTCGACATCAGTGAGAGAACAGTTGGGATTGCTTTTTAGTTACCTGTATAATCGAAGATGGCCACCATCAGCCATCTTGCATTGTCGGATCTTTACACATTTCTTGTCCGACCAAGAAGTTGAGTACTATTGAACCAATGGACTTCAAACTTGTCTGGACGTCTGTGCGAGGACAGTTGGTATGCTTTTCATTTACGAGTAAGATGGCCACTTGAATCTTAAGTGCTTGGATCTTGTCAGAGCAATAAATTAAGAATAATTGAACTGATCTACTTCAACCTTCCAGCGAGAGGACGTTGGGATTGCTTTTCAGTTACCTGTGTAATCAAGAATGACCGTCAGACATCTTGCATCGTCAGCAGTTGAATCGTTACACATTTCTTATCCGACTAGTAAATCGAGAATACAAATGTATTGAACTGATCAAATTTAAACTTGGAGAGTGAGTTGACATCATGCAGTGAGAGAAAAGTTGTGATTGTTTTTCATTGACCCGAGTAATGCCATCAGCCATCTTGCATTGTCAACATTTGCTTCTTTACACATCTCTTGTCTGACCATTAACTTGAGAATGGTTGAACTGATCGACTTCAAACTTGGAGATTGTCTTGACAAAGGTAAGAGGACAGTTGGGATTGCTTAGTTCCAGTTACCTGTGTAATACAAGATAACTGCCAGCAGTCTTGGATTTTCAGTAGTTGGATCTTGTCCAGACAATAACTAGAGACCTATTAAACTGCATCGACTTGTGGAATGTATGGCTCATCAGACAGATCTCCATTTTCAATATCATACACTTAGTGATATCATTGACCAAAAGATAGTGCCACGGCACTGTAGCTCATCTGGCTGTAACTGGCGAAAGGAGCTGCAAGAAATTTTTACTAAAGAGCTGCAATAGATAAGTTTCTAACTTGTGTTGTCCCCCCATGAACACCAAGTTTCATGGGAAATTTAAGATGCGGCCATATTGGATTTTCGAAAAGAACCAGAAAAGGCATCTTGCACAACTAGACCCCAAGGGGAACCTGTGTATCAAATTTGAGAAAGATCAATGCAGTAGTTCCTGAAAAATCGCGATCAAGTTTCATGGGAAAATCCCAGATGGCCGCCTGATGGCCATATTGGACTTTCGATTCAAATCACACCAGGTATCTTGCACAACTAGACCCCAGGGGAACCTGTGTACCAAATTTGAGGAAGATCCATACAATACTTCCTGAGAAATCATGATAAAAAAGTTTCATAGAGAAATCCAAGATGGCCGCCTGATGGCCGTATTGGATTTTCGAATCCGAGAAGGTATCTTGCACAACAAGAGGAACCTGTGTATCAAATTTGAAAAAGATCCATTCAGTGGTTCCTGAGAAATCGCGATAACAAATTTTCATGGGGAAATCCAAGATGGCCACCTAATGGCCATATTGGATTGTCGAATCGGACTGAAAAAGGTATCTTGTACAACTAGACCCCAAGGGGAACCTGCGTACCAAATTTGAGAAAGATCCATGCAGTACTTCCTGAGAAATCACGAAAACAATGTTTCATGGGGAAATCAAAGATGGCCGCCTGGTGGCCATATTGAATTTTCGAATCGAAGCAGAAAAGGTATCTTGCACAACTAGACCCCAAGGGGAACCGGTGTACCAAATTTGAGAAAGATCCATGCAGTAGTTCCTGAGAAATCGCGATAAAGTTTCATCGGGAAATCCAAGATGACCGCCTGGTGGCCATATTGGATATTCAAATTGGACTAAAGTACCAATGTTGTACAACTAAACCCAAAGGGTAACCGGTGTACCAAATTTGAGAAAAATTCATGAAGTAGTTACCGAAAAATAATGACAAGATTTCACTGGCAAATTCAAGATGGCCACCATATTTAAAATCATATCGACACCGCATGAACAAATTCTGGTGTACTCATTGGGGGGGAACATGCATGCCAAGTTTCAGCTTAATCCGCCAGCAGTTTCAGAGAAGAAGATGTTTACGCACGACGGACAATCAGGCCATGACATTAGCCCATCGGGCCTTCGGCCCAGATGAGCTAAAAAATCAACCATAGAGGTCCCTGTCCCCCACAGCAGCAGCAGTTATGGTGGATGCAATCCGCCAGAACTGGTGCTGCTGGCGGGAAACGTTAACCTCTATGATCGATTCTTCAGTTTGCACAAGCTTCTATATTGAATCCCATCATCAGCTCTTGATCACAATAAATAATACAAAACTTGAAGTGGTAAAACATAGAATATGGATGATTTATTACACAGACCTGTACATTTTAACTGGACGAAGTGATGACTGGATGATTTATAATGACAAAATGAACTTCCCATAGTTAAGTCAGCAGCCATGTAGCATACACTCACTCACTCAGTTGGCAAATCTTCCCCCTGCATTAGGTTTGGGTGTCCAGCTCTGTTAGAGGATTTCATAATAGTTTACAAATATATCTTTCAGTGACAAGAAATTACATGCCTAGACTGAATCAAAACATCACATGTAACTTTATACCTCCTATCTGAAGTTGCCAACTTCCAATAACATGTTTATTTCATTTGGTGTGTTTCTATGATTCTCATTGACTGAGTGGCTGTTTGAAAACCCATCACCCAATCAGAGATCAGTATGACAGTCAAAATTAACTTGCAACTTCAGACACAACAAAAATTCAGCTTCACACTTGGCAGAGCAGCATGGTATGTTGTAAACATCACATCAGCCACAAACGTTAAACTATTATGAAATCCCCTGTAATATGTATGTAACCTGAAAACAATAAATGAGGTGGTCTAAACTGGCACCTTATTTTATGTAAGCACAAGATGATTGGTGTACACAAGGTTTCAATGTAGATGAACAGCTTTAACTGGGAATCTTCTGTTCCCATATTCTGCACATATCTTAGATTCTTGCGAGATTTTGGTGGAGGCCCGATCACAATCTTGCAGTCGCTGATTGAACAGGTTTCTCGCTGAACAGAATGCATTTTTACAACCACAACTTTTGTGTCATAAGAAAACTCCAGAGCTGCAAAGCAGCAATTTTTCTCACATTCGCCGATATCTGCCAATGAGCAAGACCAGCAGTACTGCAGATGGACCTTGCTGTTCGTCCCTATGAACCTGACGAGTTGATGGCAATGAATGAATGTAATAACCTTATAGTTTCCACTTGTAACATGATGTGGCATCTCAAGTAATTGGACTGGACTAGAGTCATGACAGTTGATGATGGAATGAAATACAACTCTGACAAATGGACAATTGACATGGATTTCAGAATACTGTTATAACGATATAGAAAAGATATTTCATAGTCTACATGAAGACTAAACATAGAAAGTGAAGCAATTGATGCGGTTATCCAAATTCTCTACCATTGGAGTGTGATTTGACATTCAACATTTCAGCAAATAAACACCCCAATTTGATGAATGTGAATCAATACAATGCTGATTTGCTGCCAAATACAGAGTTGGCCCAAACATTTCATTAATCTGGAGTTAAGGTTTATCCACAAAAGAAACTACTTCAAATTCGAAGTTTAAAAGAAAATTTGGTGGATCTTTTACAATCAATACAGTTTTGCATCTGAAATGATAATGTACACACTTTCCTCAAAATCAAACCAGCAAGATATTTCAGCAGATTTTTGGTGATAATTTTCAAGTCCACAGTCACAAAACTGATGTATGATAACATGGGACACTTACAGTCAATAATATTTCACTCCATAAAATAGTCATTTTCCCTATGACCACCCATGGTCTTGTTATTTAGCACTTACATTTGGTGAGAAAACTGTTTTTGTAAGGATTTCTTGTAGCAACCGATCTTCAGGTTAACTGTGCCCAAATACTCGTTGTTTCATAGGTTAACATGGGTAAAATCAATTCATTTTCAACATGGCATATTTTAGGTCCATGGAATCCCTCTCTACCCCCCAATGACACACATTGGAATAGGTTCAACATGAAATCATTCCTCAACCCCAATATGGAAGAAATACCCACTCTTCCACCCTACCCCCTCCTCTCCTTTGCCCTATTCAAGGGGGAGGGGTCAGGTAATATGGTCACATAAATATGGATCTGAAAGTACACTGGTTTACCACACAATCGAGTGTGGACTGTAGTTCTCCGAATGATGAAGTAGCTTCAATTGAAGCCAGCATGGCAACAACACTGTCAGCCTCTGTTAAACACAGCGGTGAATCCTATACACAGAGCGGCACCACATGGCAATGTCAAGTACTATATACACCGACTCTCCAGATCTTGAGAGGTTCAATATGAAGCACACCAGGAAGAGCGTATGTTCACAATCTTATAAACTGTACAAAATGAGACGTGGAATAAGGAGTGTTCACCGCCGCTATCCTGACAAGTCATCAGCTGCGTACATATCTGGATCATATTTTTCTGCTCTTACAATACGCCCACCAAAAAAACGACCATTTAAATGTTTGCACCCGAGTTCAACTTCTGCAAGAAAGGAGATAAATTAATTCAATTTGAGCATCAACTAATGAGGTTACAGACAATTCAAAAATAAAATATCATTTTCCTTATAATATGTTGACAAGATGAAGCACAGACATTCAAGATGAAGCACAGACATTCAAAACAAAGGATAAAATTTAGGGATAACCAAGCTTTTTTTGTATTATGTATGATCTGCTATAATGATTTAAACCTACTCAAATATATGGGATTACTTAAGATAGAAAAATGCTTGTAATTTCATAGAAAGAACTATTTTCTACTTAGTTCAAATTCTCCTAAACGAAATAGTTTTCTGGAACACTGCTACATCAGAACCTCTAATAAATGACCAACTCGGCCACCATGGTCATGAAGCAAAATTACTCAAATTTTGCCCAGTCAAACTGTCAGCATTCCCTTAAAATTAGAGGAACATATCAATTGTCCAACTGTTCTCTTTAAAGTTAATATTTCTTTTTTCCATTCACTTTCATTCAAATACTGCTGTTTCAGTAGACGTTAAAGAAACATGCACAGTACATGTAAACAGGAACCTTCTATAGAATTTTTTTGGCACCCATGGTTGAACAGGTTTTGATCCATGGAATGAACATGCCCATAATCATGGGTAATTGAGTGAGTGAATACGATTTAACGTCGCTTTCAACAAGATTTCAGTCATATCACGACATTGGGTCCTATTACTTTTCACACCCGGGAACCACACGGGTGGGGTCCTAATCCTTTTCACACCCGGGAACCCCACGGGTGCCTCAGTCGACTCTTACAACAAGATGTCCGAGGAGCTGAGGCCTATTCTTACCATGACCTGCGGTGTGCACAACGACATCCCAGGTCAATCCCCAGAAGACCCACGGGTTAATCTGAGTGATATTCCCGTGTAGCAATCACTTAATACAATGGAATCCATAAAATACTTATCCAGGCAGTGAAAGGGCATAAGAGGGAAATATACAGAAATTTGGATTTCTATCTTGAATGTTGGTGGGGACACCAAAATTTTTATTTTTCTATGGTGTGGTTCCTTGTCACATACACAACAGAACTGGACTGGTAAAATTCCTCCATCCTAACCTGTTGCAAAACCTGTTGACCTTATGTTTAAAAATATGTAAGAAGTACAATATCAGGAACTGGACTGGCAATTTCAAATATGTCTTGCAAGAAGTCAGAAAGTCCATAATTTGCCATACATATGATGAAAAATTTGTACATTGGGATTTTTTGGGTGTATTCTTGCAACAGTTAATGTCAGTTTACATTTCACTTCACTTTTTGGCTGTTTCAAGTATTTATTCTGAAATAAAATCATTTGATTTTATGCAAAAATCATTTGATTTTATGCAAAAATCAGTCATTTGATTTCATACCAGTGTCCTTTTTAAGGACGCTGTGGGACCCTAGATCTAAGCCTGAATATAAGAACTTCTCCTCACCTTTCACTGATGTAAATTCAACAAATATTTTGACTATAACTTCTGCATCCTCTTCTTCGCTCTGTTTTTCCTGATAAATGATTACTTTGTTGACTGCTCCATACTTCCCACATTCGTCCGTGACTTCTGACTCCAGATCATCGTCCAAATCTTCAGGACCTACCATATTCCTCAAAACCATCACTCGATACTGAAGTAAAATTGTATAACAACATCAGACACCAAAGGTGTGAATACCCTCAGCCTCTTACTAATCAAAAATATGATATGTAATGAGAGTGAGTGACTAGAATTTAATGTTGCTGTTAATAATAGGAGGGGGGGGGGGGTGGGAGATTTGGCTTAATGTCACATTCAAGGTTGTTTCACTCATATGGTGACAGTCAGTTTGGTTGGTGGAGGAAGCCGGAGTACCCGGAGAGAACCACCGCCCATCAGCAAGTAACTGACAAACTTCCACACATGGACCAACTGGGCTCGAACCCGTGCAAGTTCAGCGGTGTGAGGCTAGCGGTCACCAGCGAAGCGCCTTAGACCACTCCGCTGTAAGAGTTAACAACAATATATTTACGTTGAGGGTAGGAATTGTTTTGTTCTGTTTGTGTTGACAAAAGCATGAACATCTAATTTTGCGCAACAACAACAACAACAACAGAGGAATGAAAAATTCATCACACCTGAATCATGTACGTAGGAAATGAAAATAAATCACTCGCCTGAATAGAAATTTAGTTGAGTGATAGAAACTCGCCATCACATTCACCGGGTGTTCAAGTCCATAGCAATTACTTACCTCAGATTTATTTCTCATTAATTTCTGCATGACCATGTGCCTGGCATTAGTACCACTAATCTTCATATTCTCCTGTTGGTCCAGACTTTGAGCTGGGTCCTCATCCACTAGTTTTTGTTGGGCTTCTGTCAGCTGAACATTGGACATCTCATGTGCTGACTCAGACGGTGGAGCTCCTATAGCCTGGTTCTCCAGTGTCGAACCTTAAAAACAAGTTTTATCGCCAAGAATGAATGAACAACAATTTCATGTGTTATACTAAACAAGGTGATATGAAATTATATTTTTGAGAGAATCTTGAGAGGATCTTGCTAACTAACTCATCAGATTTTTTCTTTCTCTCACAAGAGCAATATTTCCATTAAGTCTAATCTTGGGCATATACAAGGTCTGATATTAGGACCATACAAGTAAGACCAATTGCCTGGTACTGGTCATCTCTTAGTATGCCATTCCATTGTGTGACATCCCATGAAATGTGACTGGTAGGTCTCGATCGATCAGAATATAGACACAGTCCAAGATCAATGCAACTCCCTTGGAGTTTACAATTCATTCTATCCTGGACCAAATATGTTCAATGTTGATATTAAAAACATTCATGAATTAAATCTAAAAAAAAAAAAAATTGCAGTAAGCTGCAGACTATGTCTATAATACACCTTAAGTTTGCACATTGACGGTCCAAAACCGATCACTTGCGCGCATTCTGAACCAACATACCCAGATGACTTGCTGCTTGTGTTGCCACCATAGCAGGTAACATTGGAGGTGGCGGAAGGCTGGCACTTGCTAGAGAGAAAGGTGAGGCCACTGCGGTGACTGGGCCTGGTGTGGGTTGATTAACAGGAGACATGGAGCTGGCCGATGCCCAGGAAGGACTGCTGTCTAATGGGTCAGACCCCAGCTTGGTGGGATTAGCCACTCCTGGAGGAGCCTAGAACACATATAACATGAGAGATGTAATAAACTGGAGACAACCAATATAGTTCATGTCTTTAATGTGGGATGAAGATGTGCTTCTGAACAGCAGACAGTGAGACATGTCCAAAACAAGTTCATACATGGAAGCAGAATTCTTGATTCAGACAGGATCATGGATAAGGAAAGTTTCCAACTGTGGAGATCAGAATCAGAAATTGTTGACATGTAGCTTCAGTTAAGTTTGATTGGGTCTGTCACTGTATGTGGCATTTGGTAAATCTTTATTTGCCTCTTAGATATTGTGTTCACAAGAGACTATCATTGCTATTCACATTTTGACCTCTGTGACCTTTGAAAATAGGTTAAGGTCGGTCCTAAGTGAACTTGACCGAGAGACAGCATTGTGTAAAATATCAAGGCTCTAGACATATTGACCCCAAGATATTGTGTTCAAAACAGGTCAAGGTCAGTCCTGAACTCACCACGGGCGTGACCAGCTGCTGAGCGTCCATTGCTGTGATTTTGGCTGTAACTGTGGCTGCAGCCACGGCAGCAGCTGTCGGCATACTACTGGGACCGGCTGGAGGCTGGAGAGCATTCGGGGGAGTGATACACTGGAAATAGAAATATATCAACATGAACTCCTTAATCAAGATTTATGCTATGAACACTTACTAACATTTACAATAAACACTGTTAGGGCCTGCTGTGGTCTGGAGGTACAGGCAATGCTTAGACCATAGAAATACAGTGTGGTATACAAACTGATCTTCCAATATGCGAGGTCAAGATGTCACACGTATACATAACGTAACACCACATTAAACCTCTGAATCCAGAGACAGTCAGTTGTGTGGCTCTATACTGAACTAGCTGTTTTTTTAATGACTGCCACTCGGTCTGATAATCAATCAATGAGATTATATTACAGAGGAATCATTGAGTTAATGGTTCATCCTATAGCGGGCACCACACAATGCTATGCTACCAAGCGAGTCTTGATAAAATGAAGACCAGGCTTGATATTCAAACCGAAATTTTCATTTATTTACAGGATTTCATTAAGAACGACTCGAACAAGAAACAACCTATAGTGTGTTACCTTGCCCACTCTGAGGTACTGCCCGCCCAAATCAAACAAGTTCATGGAGGAGACCGCATCTTGTGAGCCCTGGGGTGTCTCATACTCTATAAAGCCGTAACCTCTGAAACAACACAAAAGTTGGGACCAGTCAGAGACCATTTTTAATACTACAAAATTAATATTTCAATATTCCAAGTAGACGGTAAACCTTAGACTGGATGAGTCTCTATATCACATGTACTATTTAGCAATAATACCTAAATGACATTTAATAAACTGGAAAAAAAAAAGGATTTGGGAGAACAAATTTGAAATAGAGACTGTACGTTTTGATGGGATTCGTCGTGTAAAGATTTGATATGGAGGCATGGCTAGCCTGAATGATTGACAGGTTTTTCTACCGTAGTCGCAACAATTGCAACAATTTAATTCTAATGCCATACTGTGGAATCACGGTAGTAACGTCATTCCTATTGCTGACATCACAATAGGTAACGTCCTTCCCATTGTTGACGTCACAAGAATGCATTACATCCAGAGACTGTGTATATGAATGAACAAATCAAATCCATCGTCGGGGGCGAGAACAAACTACAGAGTTTTCATTGGTGACAAAAAATGTACAGTATACTGCGAGGATTTTCTTGCAAAGTTAGCTCCCTTGTGACGTCGCGTCCCGTCCCTGTTTCAAGCCAATCGAGCCCCAATTTCAAGCATTTCTTTAGACAGAGTTACTTCCCTTCATTACCCTGAAATATCCATTATGAAACAGGGGCTGGATCCAGTCTAGGTAAACCTGTATTCAAGCCTCTGAACTATTTACAGTTTATACTTCAGTATGCTCTTTCGACAACTGGGCCTTGCTTCGTGTGCCACAGCTATGCTATCGGTCTGATTGAACTGAACATGCATTGTAACATAACTTCCACATTCATCTCTGGTCTCCTGGGCAGAACTTGAAACAATGTTTCAGAAATGTAGCTTCCAACATTGCAACAAAGGCAGCAACCCAGTCAAAAGGGCACACTGCAATAAGAATTGCAGTTCTGACCTCAAATGATAAGGCCTGATCTAGACAATCATTTTAACCAGAGTATACAGTTACCACTGACGATAACTTTCATACAATGGTTATATAGTATTCAAACGGCAAAACTGAACTCCTTACTGGCAGGCACCAAGTTTGTGTAGATATCATTTGTTCACAATACTGTTCATAAAACAGACATAAGATAAAGGTATTTTTGTACTTACTTGTGTTTACCAGGTTTTGTGGAGTCTGGGGACAGTCGACACGTTTTTATCGTTCCAAATGCCTCAAATACACTATTAATAGTACAAGAAAATATTCACTATATAATGTTTTGGTGAAGACTATAGGGCCAAATACATGAAGTCCTAATGAAACAATTATATCATATTTGCTACACATATTACTGAATCTGCTCTTAAATTTTCAACACAAGTTTTTATTTAAATTTTCATATCAAGTCAACAGGCCATCATAAGTACATTTATCTTCAATCAAAGCAGTATAGAGACTGGAGTTGTACTGGAAGCTTTGAGAACATCTTTCAATTTAAATATTCTTATTCTGGATGAATAATGTTCTTACTGTTGTCCGTCTGATAATTCAGTTGTGAAAAGGAGATGTTGGATTTAATCCATTCTACACAAGGAAAAGTGTTAAAACTCACCAGATACATCACAGTGACATGGCTTGAGCAAATCAAACCTTCATTCAACAGAAGTTAGCAATATTAAATCGCTAAAATAGAATAGACATATTAGGTCTTTGGCATGTTATTTGGAATATCCAACATACAGTCCAGTTGTTCATAGGGACGGGAAAGGTGTATGTCCAGGGCATGGTTGTACGGTAACAAACACTGGAAATGTACTGGTAGTGGGTGCATTTGTGAGGGCTGTTCCAGAAAAAAAGTACAGGTGGGGGGGAAGGCAATTTTGTTTTTTTAACAACCACCCATCTAACTGTAATATCCACCATCCACACAACTTGTATTCTGGACTGTACAACAACAAATATACCACAGTTGTTTGTATTGCTACAAATATGCCTATATGCCAAAGATTCATTGTGGTCTCGGGACATCAGTCTGTAGTCTTGTTTTATTTGTATATTCCAGATCTTGAATTGGCAAAATGGTAAGGTTCCTAATTATGTGAACAACATATTGGAAATACAATATATATATATATATGCCCATTAATGTGAAGCCACACTCCACATCAAATCTGGGATTCAGACATCAACAACACACAATGTGACATAATTAAAATACATGGAATACCAACAACCCATGTAATAGTATTACACGAAAGAACTGCTCATACACCATTTCTCTCAACTGCCTTCCTCCCATCCCACATGTCCCATGTACTTTTCTTCTGGAACAGCCCCAAGCATGCCTGCACCATCCAACATTGTTGCTGATTGCCAAAAACAAAATGTCAGTCACAGTGAAACTTGTCGCAGAACCAAGTGCCTCAAAATGTATCAAGTCACCACAACGACGTCACAAGCCGAGAACCTTTAGTCAACTGAATTATCAGACAGACAATAGTACCATCCATTGTACACCAACAACAAAGTACCAAGAGACCAGTCCATTAGCCCTGAAAACTTGGGCAAGAAATCACCATAGAAATGTCTCTAAAACTGCGCGAGTGGTCGAATAGTGTTATCAAAATACAGGATAATTACCTTTGCATATCATTTTCCGTGAGGTCTTGATGAATCGATGCTACATATACCCTGCTGTATTGAGTGGCCTCCACAGCTAGCTGCTCTATGATTGGCTGAGCCTGAGGCATGTTACTGGGACGACCAACCTGCCGAGCAGACAGACAGACATGCGCAATAACAAAACCACCATCACAGCCAGATTTGTTAAAGGAATACTCCACTCACAACTGTGCCAGTTTAGAGCGCTGTAAATAGCATTGACCCAAGGTGACTTTTGTTTAGCATTCATTTGTGATATATGGTTGGCGATCCAAGCTCTTTTGACGCAGATAGTTAAGTCAATGTTGTAGTTTTTATTTCGCATTGATGTCCTGCCATGTGCAGGTCACTGGACTGTAGTGGAAGAATTGAACCACATGATGATAGTCACGTAAAGTCTTGTGTAAGGTAACCGGTTAGCACATGGTTATTGCTTTGAAGTCCCACGTCAGTCCGTCAGTCGATGAAATGTTGATGCTTAAAAGTTAGTCACCACAGTAAGATAAATCTACCGCTGCAAATCTCTTACATCTGCGTTAATCACCTCAAATCGGCAAACATATATCACAAAATGAAATACTTAACAATAATCTCCTCGAGTTGAGTATTCCTTTAACAAAACCATTAAATCAGAGCTGTAACTGGATCAGCCATTACAATTGAGCGCCAGTAGCTAAGCTTCGACTTCACAATCTTCAGTCGTAGAATGTACCAATCCACTGCCAATAATCATGTGACTCTGCCGAGGTTAGACAACAGGCCTTTCCTCAACACTGGTAATATCAAAACATTTTGTTTGATCCCTCACAACTCGACCAGCAAATCCACTGGTGAGTAACTGTAAAGGCTAGGGCACACCTAGCCAACTCTCGTGACATTATTGGCAGAAAGTGTCTGTTGCACACCTTCACGATGTTGTCATGAGAATCGAGAACATCCAAAATAAGAATGGTCATGTGACAAAATTTTTAGGTGTTGCCACTCAAGACATATATGATAATGTGATTCGTGAAAAATCCAAACATTTTGATATGTATGACTCGGTCACTTGCGGCAAAGTAGTCAGCAAAATTTTGTCCCATACCTATCCGATTCCTTGCAATCTGGTCCAATTTATAACACTTACAACAGAATCACGAAGGTGTCTACTGGCGTTCAACTCCGGGGATCTTCAAATCAGACTGCTTTGAAAGCTTTTTAAGACAGGACATGCACCTTTTGATAGTTCTACATTATCAATATAAACAAAAGGCTGTAGCTTAACCTTGGGCATGTCACATGATCCCTTGACATGTAGGTGAATACCTCCAGAGACTGAAATACTATTTTGTCTGAACTTTGCTACGAGTATTCCTTCAACAAAACCACAAAATTAGAGCTAGTGAAACCTGTCCAAACAGAAACCTGAACAAACTGAGAAACCTGTGAATATTGATAAAATCACAACTGTGATACCAGTTTTGAACCTCTATAAACAGAAAGGGGACTGCCATCCAGAAGAAGCGAACCTGTTAATGACTTGAAACTGTCAAAAGCTACAATCAGCAACAACTCAGGAGATGTTATCACTGGTATTGACTACTTGATCCCAACTAGGGGGAATGTTTTTTAAAGCTGTTCTATACGATTATTTCATGTGAGAGGACCTGGTCTGGTTTAGTGAGATGTGCTTTGAAGTGCCAAAATGAGGTATTGTTTACAAGAGAATATTGATTTTTATTTATTTACAGAAATACCAAAAGAACAGAACAAATGTGCTTTCACAAGAGAAAATTGAGCATAGTTGTAAAATTTATCCCATAATCAAGCACAACAAATAGCAAAATGAATTACAAAGCTTGACTACCGGAAAAATTTGTTGAGGACTTGCGTTGATAATTTGAACAAATAACCTCTATCATATTATCTTCTGACGAATCAAATCAACTATATGTTTTTGTTGAAATTTTTCATGTAAAGTGCTTTGAAGAACCCCATTACCTGTGGCCATTATTGCTCGGGAATCGATGAAGTTGAAGAGTGACAACTCTTACAAAATGTCATCACGCATGTTTGCCCCACAAGCTTCACAACTGGTGGAAATGTGACCATTTGATGGATGAGGAGAACTTTGATAAAATCACTTCAAGATGTTCTTTTTTGTTAAACCTCTGGACGTCAGTCCCCTGGCTGATAATCAAAACCCTGTCTAAACGGACACAATATTCAGGTACCAAGCTTGGTCTGTTTAGACAGGTGTCACTGCATAACCACAATGACCAATACAAATGAGAACTACATGTGATATTTCTACAAACACCGATCAAAGTAGCCTTTGAGAAATAGGAAGAAACGAATGAAGCCCCAGCTGGGCAGCAAACTTGAAGCATCTACATACATTTGCTATGTGCTATTTTGGCTTGTATCGAGTTCTTTTTCTGTAAATGAAGTCAAGCACAGAATGGAAATTGTAAATGGGGATGGCGTCAACGTTTGATCAGTGAGAAGGACAGACCGACACGACTAAACCAATATGCCCTCACGTTGGACAGTGGTCAGAGATAATTTCATTGATAAGAAGATTGGTAATTATTACACTCACAAAATATTGGGAAGGAAGAACAAACATAATGAAAACAATTTCCTTTCTGTATGAACACACTGAGAAGTCCAGTAGTTCAAGGATCCCTCAAATATTTTGCAGACAGGAGGATGTGTAGTTTGGAAGAGCAGGGGTTCATAGCTACACATTTTTCCAATGTAGTTGGCCTATTGAGAATACAGAAGTCTAATTGTTTCAAGTAGGTAACAGTTGAATAACCCCTTGTGGTCTTAGAGGGATCATGCATAATCGTAATCATGTAATATCCAGTACCAAATATCTGACTTCTATATTTTGTTCATTTATGCAAAGTGTTGCTAATTTATCGCAATTTACATGGTTAGAAAATGGCAAAACAGATCACACATTCTTGAGGTTAGTTGAAAACTTACCTTAATATTTCTGCCGCCTATCATGACGCCATTCATTTGTTCTAAAGCTAATTGAGCTGCCTCTGGTACCTCATATTCAATAAATGCAAACCCTTTGTGTTTATTTGTGACTGGGTCCCAAGATAAATTCACACTTTTAATTGGTCCAAATGGCAGAAATGCCTGTTTTATCGTATCTTCTTTGATCTCAAAATTTATACTGCCAACGTAGATTCTGAAAGAAAATAGAAAAAAAAGTAATTTCTTACTAGAAGAGAGATGATGAAACAACGGCAAATTCACTGAGGAAGACTAAAGTCTCTTTCAGAATTGGAAGACTGAATAAATTAATTTTGAGGTCATTTCAGGTTTGGGCAAGATGAAACTATATTTCGATAATTATCATAAATTTAGGACAGGGTTTGATCACTTTGGAGCAGCATGAGGTTTACCCGAGATGTATATGTATTTCATGGAAATTTACAAGATTCAATCGAGATAAAAGACCAGCAATACAAAATATTGTATTCCTATCATCACCATGTTTGAGGGCTCTCCAAGTCTGGAATTTTGAACCATTTTCAATGCTTTACAATGTGACTAGACATACAAACCGTGTTAGGGTCCTGTTCTTTGTTTAATTATGAAAGACTTTATTTAACAGGCATGCATTTTGATGCTTGCTATCATGTAGTTTGTTGAGGTTGAATACATACCTGCACATCAAGGCTAAGGCCTGCTGTCTTTGGACTGTGTTCTGGAAATTCTGCATTTGCTGCAAAAGTATACAGGGTTAAGTTACATCTACACACAAAAGTTCCCCCGTGGTGAAAACAGGAAAAGCTACATCTTCTCCGTACCGATACCATAATGGTACCAGAGCAGACATCCTGTCCACTCTTGTACAATTATGGTACCATTAATATGTAGGAATATGTAGTCCCTGCTACGGTACAACACTACTGCATACCCAATGTTTCACCATGGGGGAACATTGATGTGTACCAATTTCAGCTCAAAGCATACTAGTGCTACTAGTGCACATGAATTCCTATCAATTTACAAAATGTGCAAAATTGTATAACAGAAGTTCACATATCACCAGTATGGTGCAAGATCAAAAATATGACCCAGCACAATATGAGTAAGATTCAAAGTTTTGACTCCCTTCCCAAACAACACACCCATACTAATTCATCTCCCCCTGTAGCTAAGAGGCAATCATCTTCACAACGTCAAGGTTTCTATATCTGAGCCAGAGGCGAACCCTTGACCATCTGGCATAGCAGACTGCGTTCCGCCCACATTCCAGTTACATGGCTGAGGGATAAAAATTGCGCTGATGGTAAAATACATTAGGGTTTTAGTTTCTGTGCTAAACTATTCGCCGATACCGAATGTAAAATATTTAATTGAAGCATGCAAAACAATAAAATATTAATGGATCAGTGAAATTTTATAGAAATCTGTGCGTTATTTCACCCAATTCAAGTCCTTCAGTGGGAAGGTGAGGTCGGATACACTGACATCATTTCAGTGTTTCCTATATTTGCCTGGCTTGTTGGATGTTTGATGGTAGATGAATGGGTTTATTTTTGCTTCAAATAGATTTGTTTTAAACTATGTTTCCTTTATTTTATTAATGTTCATGGTTGCTGAATATGTGCGTGTTCATCTGCCACCGGGTATATCCCACAAGCTGTGGTGCTTTCGAATCTCGTCATGGTCGCCGTAAACAAGTGATCTGATTGGTCAATATATGCAGATGTTGCTTCACAGCTGAACAAGATACAGTGTCCAAGCGTACCAGGGGTTTCTATCATAGAGATAACCCTGATTTTAGCGAGGATGAGAGGCAATAGGCCTTTTCCACATTAGTCTTTGAACAATGCTACCTTGCCCTGATGGCGGCGACAGGTGCACTGGCACACGAGTCACTGTTCAAGTTCTGGTTCATTCTCATGATCTTTATCCTATATCTTTAACCTTAGGTGGGTTTATTTAAACTATTGATAACTGGATCAAATATTCCTACTACCCTAAGCAAGGACCAATAAGCTTGCATTTATGATAATTTTGGCAACATCAGATCGAAAATTGTTCAGTTATCATCGATTAAAAATATTTTCTGGGTTAAAGAAATAGCAAAGCGCCCTGATTAACGAACCGAAGCTCATGCAAGCAATCATGTCTTGGTGCATCATCCACTGTCAGCGAGGCAAGATGGCACTGTCCAGAGAATAACTCGAATTATAAAGCAAATCCTCAAAGGCAAGAAATTCTCCCACAGGTCTAAAGTTGGCTAACCTGTTGTTGGTGAGCGATGGTCTGTCGGACCAACACACTCTTGATGCTCTGCTCGAGTGCAAACTTCTTGGCTCTCTGGATATTTTCCTGCTGGGCCGAGGTCAGCTTGGGAAGGGAGAAGGGCTGTTTTTCCCTCTTGGCTCCAGGACCCTCGATGAGTGGACCATTCTGCATCGCCTGAGGTGACATACTACCAGTTCTCTCTGAAACAAACAAGGAATAACTTTAGTGGGAAGCCCAATCATGTGACAAGCTCCTCCAAATATAGGCCAGAGCCTGCCTTCATTTCCCAAAATCAGTACCTCTCCAAACAGCCTTATGGCAAGTAGTCATCGTCGTACATGTGATGAAAAGTAATCTACAAGGTGAGACACTTGTGCATGGCAAAACTTTAGGTTATTCTTAATTCACTTTCTAGCCCCTATCGGTTGTCTATGGTATAACACCATTACTCCATCTTCCTCAGGTGAATCAATCACCCCGTTAAAACACTTAACAGTCCTCCACGAGTTCACACAAGTCAGACACCCAAGGTCTGGTGCCAATTATTATCACGGAGTTTGATGCCAGCGACGATGTTGTGAACGAGTTGCTCATGAAGGTGTTTAACAGTGTCCCACCTTGGATATTTTTAATGTATGACGATGACAGTTACCACATACCATAAGCCTGTGACCCTTCCATTCCAGTAACAAGGTGAAACAGCCTCCCGGTTCAGATTAAATTTTGCAGTCACCAAATTATAGCTGACAATATAGTGGTTAAATCAAGCTGCTATTTTGTTATTTTGTGCAACTTTTAACAGTAAACAGTCCCTGGTTTTAGTAATTTGGACCCCTCAGTGTATATGCCTTCCTCATACGTTCGATTCCCCAGCTGTCATGTGGAAACTTCAAGACGACGTAGTAAAACAAGCATTCAGTGATTCAAACAGAATTTGTGATCTTTACCGCTAGCATCATCACGACTCAGTAGGTGGTTGTGCCGCCCTAAGTGGGGGCAGCAAGCAGTTGCCCCGGGGACTATTCAGTCTCTACTACCTGCTGTACGCTGTTATGGGTGGCAGGATTTGCACGGTGGCAGATATATACTTAAAATACAGAAAAGAAAAAGAAAGGAGAACCAATGTTTAACATCCTCTTAGGTGGGCTGACAACATATTAATGTTCCCCCGTTTACAATGACATCGGGTGAGAGAGCCAACAATGCATGGTGGCCAGGGACAGGCTCATCATCTTTCAGGGAATCTAAGCATCTCTCATTCCACATAGGTTGAACAATCCACGACCTGCCGGTTCTCCCTGTCCATGGGCATCGTGAGCCATTGTCCGATACTGGCCCCCATGCAAGTTGCCACGGTACTCTCTACCACAACACACTAGCAGATACCCAATCATTGCTACCTTGATGTTCTACACAGACTTGAACAAGCTGGAGGAATGATTTAGTTTTTGCTTTCTATCCAGACGATTTTTTTATGTACATGTATGCGGAAATAGGCAATTTCATGATCATATATTTCAAGTTGTGTGAAAACACTATTCTGAAGTGGTAAATCCTGTAATAAATCAATTGTATGAAGCGAAATTTCCCACTATAGGATCTGGATTATTCTTCAAATTTATCAGAACAATAAGTTGACAAAATTGTACAAAATCATGCAGATTATCTGTTATTTCCTCGCTAGGAGTGGCTCGGCAGTATCATCCAAAATATCCATTTGCACAAGTTGTGGTGCAATCAAGAAACACACTAGTCAATTACAATGACGCACCATGTGACATCAGTTTTAGTTATTCAAGAATAGAGCAATGAATAAACAATTCCAACAGCTTAGAACAAGCACCCTGATGTTGTCTTTGTCCAGAGTCTCTGGTCACATGGCTGTTAGGAGAGAAGCAGTTAATTTTCTCTGATATGCTATACTCATTTAATAATACAGTCGACTGCTTAACCAAGGAAAGGCTGGAGAAGGCAACATATTATCATAGAAATAGAGAGACCGAAAAACTTCCGAGAGCCCAATACCTTGACAACGGACCTGATGGAGGTGTCTGATGTTAGTTAATGAGACGAAAAAGATATTGAACAAGAGAGGGCCAATTAGATCTGCGATAAATAGTTTGATATCACAATGAAGTTTAACAACTTGAACATTTAGGATGCATTAACCCAGACTGCTCAGACCACATAACTTTGATGGTAGAACTACACGTCGAAAATGAACAGACAGACTGAAGAGAGGGAATAAGTTTACCCAAGTGCAACCTTTTCCCAGAGATCCTAGGTGTGATCTTTGATTGAAATTATAACGTTTATGGTGCTTGATGGATAAGAACCCAATTCTTTGATGAGCAATGCACAATCAATGCTATCAAGATGAACCAACGAAGATCTGGAAAAAAAAGGAAAAGAAAAAAAAAATCCCAAAGCTAGACTGACACTAAAGGCAGAAATTTGACTTGTGTCATTACAGGAAGAGTTCAGAATGCTGGAAGTGGACTAGCAGAATGAAATGAGAGCTACCCCCTCGGTTATCAAGAAGTCACAAACCCAAAGAAACAAACCACACGTCGGTGTCTGCATGAACATTTGTACCATGAGAAATCACATACTAAAATATGAGCATGCAATTAAAATGTTGAGAAGGGTATCCATGAATGTGAATATTGTCATATGTACATGTGAAATAATCATACATAATTGAAGAGCTATATTTTGTTGATTTGAAAATAGTAATACTACATTGACAGTGGACAAACATTTGCCAGTTTACACGAAGAGCAGATGGAAAGATTCACAACGATATGTGCTTTAATGTATTTGCACAGTCAAGTTTAACTGGGTTATGTTGAAGTTCAATGAATAGTTGAACACACTGCACCCAATCAAATTCAATCATTCCAGCCTATTGTTGGGGTTAGAAGTGTTCAGATTTCTGCTCTGCCCACTACAGCGGCTTCTCTTGCCCAAATCTACAGCTTAACACCCCGAGAATCTTGCTCAGAAAGAAGAATCCTCATAGCATTGTCTTGCTCATTGCTTTCCACACAACTGTGGACTGGACTTTACCATCTAGCAAAGTTCTACTAGCCTAAGAAAAAACACTTAATAATCAGGTAAAACAAAAAAGCAGGACAACTACGTGTAAACTGAGAAATGCATGTACATGGTCACCGAACATGCTTATGATATTGTCAACTAATTTGACAAGGGATTGGCCAACTTAACTAACAGACTACATTTAACTAGTCCAAGATCTGTCTGTTTTGCACTGTCCATAACTCGTATCCCCCAAGACCTACCTGAGCGAACCAAGATGAATATAATTATAAAAACAACTTACTGGAGCTAAAAACAACTTGTATGTTCCAACGGAAGAACACCAGACGAATCACAATGGCCTGAATCGTTTTTGATCGACACAGGAGCATGTATCTGTATGCGTGACACATGAGAAATGCATCCAGCAAATATATTTTAGAAGAATTAACAAGTTTTATACTAAATTATTACACAAGAACACACGGCACAACATCTTGTCCAGCTGTGACATGCTGAGCCCACTTCGTTCCGTTTACTATCGGATGATGCTGGTTGGCCGGAAGCCATGCACACAAAAGCTGCGAGCCACCATTTAAACCCCAGTGCAATCAGAGTGTTTTTCTGAGAGTAGCAGGTATACAATCTGATGCCGTTAGAGTGGGGTTTGTCAGCTGTATAAAAGCCTGGACAATAGATCTTTAAATGGAGTATTGAGCGAGTGAACAGTTGAAGGTTTCCACTAGAGCAATTTCTGTGAACACCACATGCCAGGGACGGATCTGAATCTGGACAGTGAAAACAGACAGGTCAACTATGGCAACAGAGAATAATTAGTTTGTTAACTACAAACGGAATGTACAGGATGTGCAGTCCCATTAGTCTAGCCTTTCCAACGAAAGCTGTAGACCGGGTCCTCTGGCACATTATTGCATTGTCGGTTAGAAACGCACACTTTGTCAACCAGCAGCTGAAAGCAGATACAAATAAAGCTCAATATCTTATATTTGCAGAAGCTCATTACCCACAAGTAATATACTAGCTCCCCACTTCTGCATGGTTCCGACTATGGAATGGGGGACCATCAATCTCTCAGCTCGGAGTAGGGCTAAAATCAATTAAAAAATAGCAACGCAGGAAGCATGGGAAAAGTTGTTGGTGATCTTTTAACATGATCGATCATGGAGAGATGGAACCTCAAAATAACTTTTAGAAGTACGAAATTTTACTTTTTGAGGCCTGGTTCTTTCCGAGTTGCAACATTACTGCCGAATCATAAACAAGGTTAAACCTTTCAAGAAAGTTTATGTATAGAGCTACCACATTTCATTGGAGTAATGAACTTCTGATTTCACATTGTTGCCCAAAATGTCTTCTGCCTCAGCAAAGGAAATATTTCATAACATTTTCAGTGGAATAGGATAATTAAGGTGAAGAAAAGTAATCAAATGATACCCTATTTTCACTGATTTCTGGAACAAAATAGGCAATTATGTTTGATTTGGAATTTTTAAATGACACGTTATTCTCTTTGAAAGAGATGATTAATTTTCTTCACTGGAGAATGAATTCTAAAATTAAGGATTTATGTCAACATATAACTTCAACTTGTATACTAAGACATCAAAGTCAACTTCAGGAAAGAATAATAGAAACTAGCAGTTTCAGGATATTAGATATATAATTCAGGCATGGCAATTCAATCATGAAGCTTTAGCAGTTGAGGCCATTTCCAAAAGAGGTGAGGGGATCAGGTGTTATCGAACACATTCATCAAAATTTAATGTATTTTTCAGCTATCCGAAGCAGGTTAGATTAACCCTCTATCCATGCAAATAATATCAAGTACCTCCTGATCTACTAAGCCTTTTTTTCAAGAAAAAAATCTTATCAAACATCATAATAGATTTCTCCAGTTGACCCATAAATGTTTTTTTCTCCTCGTGTAAATGCAGTTCTTATTTTCTGCACTGAAGTTGACATGACGAGGTATTTATCATCATCCTGCAATAACCAGATCATATTCTCTCCTGAAATCTTCCATTGGATGCCAAGGGGATTCTCAGGAAGAAAATTATACGCTTTCAAGATTAAAAATTAATTTTGAGTGGGCGGAGGGGCCCTGGGGGTGAGGGTGACTGAGAAATGACAAAGTAGTTCATGCTTTTCCAAATAGTTGAGAAGCGTGAGGAGATCATTCCCGAGTTTATCCCCATGAGCAAAATGAAAGACCACATGAAATAAAGATCTGATTGAAGCGGGAGTCTACATTCGCAAAGTTGTTTTCAGGAATAAATATGGAGTTGGATTGTGGTGCTGATACGTTTCAGTTGATATCTTTCAAAAATGAAAAACAAGTGTAGTGTCCAAACTACACAGGAGGATTAAAAAAAACTAATCGGACGAAAATGGAGATGGTTTTCTCTCAAATGGTGTCCACAAGTATATCTTTTCAAGCATTTTGAGGGGGATTTTCACTGATGGCAGCTCTGAAAAAACAAGAGAAGAGGAGAAACATTTCTTTTATAAATTGGGACTTTAAAACGCTAGAGATCGAACTCTACGAGATTCCAATTATCATTTGGTAGAGAACATCTATCAGGTCAGTCGATATCATAAACAAGTGACACGTTTTTTTCGAAGTTTTAATCAAGGTAAGTCCAACTCTATCCAAAAAAAAGCAATTTTAGCACGAAATATATTTTCTATTGACAAAAGTTGTATAAAAATTCATTCACTGTATGAACGAGGAAAATCCATTACACATGTCCCTCATTATAACAAGGTTCGTTGTGAAGTGAGTTTCAGTATAGAGCAACCACTGTTGTTGCCCAATAAATAGCGTAAAGTGCAGTGAACATTTTGTCTCCCAACATCAGCTTTATAATGAGGGACAAGTGTATTATAAAATTGGCTGTTACGGATATATGACATCATGCCAGAATTTGAAAAGTTTTGCTGCGTATTTCTATTTGACAAACAGTAACGCCAGGTGGGAACAATTTGCTTGGTCTATGCTGTGAATTGGCTTGGTCCACTTTGCCTGTTGAGTTATAACCCAGCTGGAGCCTGGCATAGAGGGGGCAGTACGTCAACCTACATACCACACATAGAGCAAAGAGAAAAAGACAAAACACATCATGTAGAGCTATCTTTAGCAGCAGTAGGCCAGATAAATGAACAGGGAGGGAATTATTCCACTAATAAAAATTTTCAAAATTTTATTTAAAATTTATTTAGAAATGCGGGAAAATATAACGAGATATAATAAAGGTTAAGGGCACGAGTAAAGCCAACATTTATTGACACAAATAATTAATTGTAACAGATAGTTCACATAGGTGGTTTCAGAACATTATCAGTATCGAGTTCTGAAGGCTATCAGGCAATGATCAACATATCTCCAACAGAGTTATCGATACTTAACTAAAACTGGTGTTTTAAGCTGTGATTGGCAAATATGCAGTATGAATGACTCTGCAAAAGCCAAGACCCTAAAGTTTGTCCCATTGTTTGGCCAGGTAGGTTTCTAAGGAAAACTCATCACGTTCAGCTCAACAATTCACAAATTGATAAATAACTGACACTTAAACAGTTTTCCTGAATGAAAGAATAATACTGAAGTTTTCTATTTCAGGTGCTTGGATTTTCTCCATTTGTGAATGTGCTATTTATTCCACGTTTATAGTTTAAATGTGGATATATTTTTTCAAACTGTGCCCATCAACAATATGGCAGATCCACCAAAGCATCCACTAATGTTGAATGAAGCTTAACTAATCAACGGATTTCTCAACTGCCACCTCAACTGTCCACAGTACTTCGATCACGAGAAGAAAGATGAACAGGAGATCAACAGCCCCAAATTCTGTCCCCATTAGAATCTGAAAAAGAAAGCTGGACAGAGAACTTCATGCACTGGAGATGAACATATACCCACCCTGAGAAATTACACGTCAGGGCATAAAAAAAGTAATGAAAAAAACAACTTCGGCAAACATTTTAAAAAGACATTCCACAGAGAGGACTGTCAAACAAAAAATGTATATGCAGGTAGACGAAACACACTAATATACATGTTCTCATATTCCCAGTATGGGCTGTTAAGAGATGTCCCGTATGAAACCTCGGTGGACAGGGGAGGGTGATCATGAACCGGCTCAAAACCAACACTGCTGCCTATAAAGAGAAGATAAAGCAAAGAAACTATAGACCCCACATGTGTAAATGATCATGAAGTACTGTGACAAGCTAGTTGCTTGCATTCTCGATTTACGACTCGTATGCCAAGCAAACAATATTGTGTGAAGTAATTTTAAATTGTACGCAAGTTAGACCAGGTGATAAATATTTTGAAGACCTTACCAGAGCCCATGTCTGTCTTCAACTTCTTCACTGCTGGATCACCACCCTACAAAATGGAAACATAAGTCATTAATTTAAGACGAGTCCCTACACATCAAAGTTACCATAAATTAATTTTCATAGCGATAAAAAATATCTGGAAATTTTATTGGACACATTTAACACATGAACAACATCTTTTTTATATGCATGATTCTGGATAGACGAAATCCCATTTGAGTTATTTTCTCCTCCAATTTCATGTTATTTGGTTATGTTTAAATTAATTTATTCTTCATTCAGGGAAATAACCCAGCAACTCACGTTCTCGTCAGTTCACATATAAAGGTCAACTGACCAATGGCCGATAGGCCAGTTAGCCTATAGAAGTCGGACTTGAAGATTATTTATGTTCTTACTTAAATGGTAACTTCACAGCATGCTTTCGAAGTGCACAATGAAACATTGTGAGAGACAATATGGAGTTGCACCCTAACTAACCCGCTCATTGGCTTTGAATACTTTTACAGCACGTGTCCGAGAGAGCAACACATTTGCCTAATATCATCAATTTTTCATGAAAATCAATGGAGCATTGGTAAAATCATCTGCATCATGACTGCAACTATTTTATAAAGAGCGAGTCATGTGATAATCGAGAAAGGGGCGCAGAACTCCAAATTGTCTCTCCCAGTTTTTCATTGTGCACTTTGAAAGCATAGCGTAGAAAGAACATAAATAATGTTCCAGTCAAGACTTCTATAGGCCATTGGTCAGCTGACCGTTATATGCTAACTGATACCGGGTATATACACGAGTTACTGGGTTTTCCTGACCTACTTATTAAAGATCTCATTCTACAAGTTGCTATCACGTTTGAGCGGTTATTTTTCCTGACCTATTGTTTGGTCAAATTGTACATTGTGAATGTTATCCTGCTCTCACTTTGTATACGAGTACATTTATTTGTTATTACATGCAAAGAAAAAAAAAAATTAATTTTATGAATTTTATTACCCGTGATTTCAATACTCAGTCTAATCTTTTTTATCATTTTATGAGACACGCTGTTATTTTTGTAGTGTGGAAGGAAGCAGGACACTCCCCCCCCCCTCCCCACGGGTGCAGGATACTTCCCCCCCAAACCATTTCCCCAGTCACTTCCCCCCCAAAATACCATTTCCCCCAAAATTTTGAGTCACTCCCCCAGTTTTGCCATTTCCCCCAAAAGTTGTAGGCCCGTCTAATAATGTTCAGTGATTAATCCCACTGATTAATCCCAACAACCATAATGATCTTTTGTGAGGCAATTTATTCGGAGTGCTTCAGTAAGATGTTCTTTTGTGAGGCAATTTCTTTGGAGTGCTTCTGTAAGAAGTTCTGTAGAGAGAACAAATATATTGCTTTAGTTCCTTGTCTTTGTAAGACAATTGATCAATGATCAGCCATTTGCAGATATAGCATGCACCAACTTTAACGGTTTTGTGGCTTGATAGTTATAAGTACTGCAGTATGGTGCATGAAATTGGGTTAATTCTGCACTTTGAGGTAAAAGCATGAAACTTGGCACATTTATGATACTCGATCGGCTGATTAAAATTTGCTGCAGGCCCACTTGAAATTATTTCAAGATGGCCGCCAAATTCAAGATTGCTGCCATTGTAATGTAGAAATCAGGAGGTCATTTGGGACCCCTAAATTTTTTTCTTAATCCAACGGCTGGGAAGTTGAAACACTGTAAGACATATCTTGGTCTTAAGCGTTACAGGAAAATGTAATAAGTTCCACGATGGCTGCCTTAATGTCACAGTGACATCGTATAAAAATGCTCCATTGGGGGTCGATTTTTCATTCAGATTTTTGAAATTTTCTATTTATGCCATTTTCTCCAGAAAAATTACATAATAAATTAGGAAATAATTATCTTATGTGAATTAAAATAATTGTGTGTTTGTCTTCTTTTGTATTTCCCTCTGAGAACACTGCCAAACTACTTGACACCAATGCCGAGTATGCATACGTGTACCATAGAATATCATATTTTTTTAGGGGGGGAAATGGCAAAACTGAGGGGGAAGTGACTCAAAATTTTGGGGGTGAAATGTCTTTTTTGGGGGAGAAATGTTGGGGGGGAAATGGTTTGGGGGGGAAGTGTCTAGCATTCCCCCCCACCCCCAAAACCGTTTTCCCCCAAAAAACCATTTCCCCCCCCTGGGGGGCAGAAGTGAATAAAAATTTGGGGGAGGGGAAAATGTCTTTTTTGCGGGTGGGAAATGTCGGGGGGGGGGAGGGGGAAACGGTTTTGGTGGGGGTGGGAGGAGTGTCTAGCATTCGTGTGGAAAAATAATTGTGCTCCTCAAACGTGGCGATTAGTCTCTGCAAGACTTGTACAGAAGATTATCCGGTTCCGTAAACGAAATCAGTTTTCAACTGTTGGGCTCGACAGCAAGCGTGACCGAGTTATCTATTCGGTATGAAAATATTCGGCATTCACCCCTTTATTGCAGAGCATAAACAATTTCCACAAAAGGTTATTGAATATGATTGTCCAGTTACCGTTGTTGTTGCACCCAATTTGCCCGGTTGCGATAACGACTTCCGGTTTCGGAAACAGCGCCCTCTATGAGGCCAAGTCTATTTTATTATCTGTTTAACCAACCAGTCTACTTTGAAAGTACTAAATAAAACTAAACATTCTATTTGAGAAGTGATTGTGATTTGTTCAGCCAATTATACAATGTCAGATATGGGCAGAAATTATGCTCTTCACTGTGGACATCATTGGCCTGAAATCCATTCTCAATGCAGATATACTCTTCCTATCGGCTAGGCCATTCCAAATAT
Source organism: Hanleya hanleyi (assembly GCA_036873755.1). Taxonomy (NCBI): domain Eukaryota; kingdom Metazoa; phylum Mollusca; class Polyplacophora; order Lepidopleurida; family Hanleyidae; genus Hanleya; species Hanleya hanleyi. Next base: position 32,640 of record JAVTVY010050002.1, on the reverse strand, counting down.
GTGTTTGCATTGGTATAATGTACTTCTTTGTTTTATACCGATATTCAATATATTTTGTATTATGTTATGTTACTGGTACAAACCATGAAAAATACCATTCATGATTGTATTTCGAGGGCCTGAATATCTGTAGTGATTGTAATAAAAGCACTTCAACTTGATAAATAAGTGTGTTCCCATTGATTTCGCATTATTCACTGCTATTCCCTCTTCCAGATATCCGATTTGTCGGGCTACACCAGCCCCCCTCCCCCTCCCATTAAAACAGCTAGCCAATTAGGCCAAAGAAAATATACCTTCTAAGGGCCATTCCAAAATTACATAACACGTTTTTACATTTTAGCATCAAAGAAGATAACGCCATATGAACGGGTTACCTAATTTTAGAATGGTCACCTACATTGCATGTAAAAAGCAATACCTTGTTAATTTCCTTAAGTTAACGACGCAAACACATTTGTCGATGAGAGTGATATTTAATAGGCCTACCCAGACAAACACATTGGACTGATGTGTATTCCTCGTAATCCTTCATGTTTTGAAGATGCACCAAAATTGACTTCAGAATGATACAAAGATTTAAAAACAAATACTGGTACTTTGTACAATTATCTCCCTAGTTTAATCCGTGGCGTGTCCCACTCCTCCCGCTCATCCTCACCCGCTCTACTCACTACACTTTAAATAATAAGTGTCTTGAAATAAAACACTTTTCTATCCTCACTTTAAAAGCGCATTTCGTATCTTAAACTAAAGCACCAGTGTTCCTACGCAAAACACCAGTGTTCATTAAGCAAAACACTAGTGTTTTTCAAGTGTCTTGAGCAAAGAGCAAACTAATGGACGCAAAGTGTTTTTAAAGTGGGAACAGAAAAGTATTTTATTTCAGGACACTTTATATTTACAGTGAATATATTATTCAAGGCGCCGGCCAGGGAGAACCAGTGGGGTGAGACACATGGGGTGTTCACTACATGAGATCCCTTGGGCCAGGCTTGCACCCTACAGTACAATGGGTCGACTGGGCATGCGCGAGGAGTAGTATAGGAAGGGCACAACTGGTCGCATAGGTGGTTTACGGAGAACCAGTGGGGCGAGAGACATCCGTCACGACTCCATCAGTTATTTACTACAACGCGAAAGTGTGTTACTAAAACATTGATGACATTGTCATATCAACGCTTTAGTGTGTTAAATTACTGTCATGCATTCCTTCTTGGGCATCTTACCCAGGGCCTCTAATTTCATATTCCTGATATCCGGATCCTCGTCATCCTTATCTTTGTTACGTAATTGCATAGAATGACTGCACCACCCTCTTTCTCATGCACTGGAGGCCAAGGTGGAAAACTTTGTCGCGGCTCGCCTGTGGCTTCCGCAAAGACTGAATAACCAGAACAAATCAGTTTTTTGAAGACTGAACTAAGACCCCAGGGGGCATGGCCGATTGGAAGTCCTGCAACATCTGCGAGTTTGAGAAACCTCTGAAGTCGCATCAGTCTCCATTTGATGCTGATGCTGATCCCCCCCCCCACCCCCTTCGTTTTGGGAGACTTTTATTGCGATTATCCTGAAATTATTCACTGGCTTCTAGTGAAAATATACATTTTTCCTGGCAAACAATTAGTTTTCATCGATTTTTTTTAACGGCCGGTTGTCTAGGTCGACTATACGCATGGAAGTGGCATAAAAGATAAATGTGACGGGACTCAGTTACGTGTTTTCGGAACCGGCTAAACGACAAGCAGTTGATAAAAATGTTACAAATAAAAAATCAGAAATGGTATGAATTTACTTTTTCCACGATAGATTAGGCCGGCTGTGTTGGTACCTGTGTTTCGGGTCAGCCGCCCGCATTGAATTTACCGATAATACGTGTGTATGGTATAACATGCGCCTTGATTTTTTCTGAACAATGCTGTATATTTCAAACTTGACAAAGGTTATATCAGGCAATTTTGTGGGGAATAAACCAAGATCTAAAACTTTTGTGTCTTCCGCATCACATTTTCCATAAAACACTGTCGATCTTTATTTCGTCGACTGTAACGCAAATCATGCTTCTTCAGGATGGTAAACATGGTAAATATAGGGAACCCAGTTCAGTCACGTAATATTGTGGAGGTATATGGTTCCCGACTCGCACAATGGTGAGGTCACTGTCCCGAGAAATGATATAAAAGTCGGATTCCGTCGACGCGGTGGAAGAGGACCGCGTATGTTTTGAGGAATTAAACAAATTAGTCAGGCAGAGATTCTGTAAACAATTTATTGTCTTCCAATAATATCTTTCAATATTTAGTGCGAGTAAATATAAACATCGAAACTGAAGAAATTAGGGATTTCACAAATGAAAATGGTATTGCTGATCCGGGTGTGTTCTCAGTCGTGGTTTTGCATATACATTCGTTCATCGTCGGCCGCCATAATGGATATCGGGGTGGAGGCGGAGGAATATATCTGTCTTAAAATTGCCTCAAGCAAACCCAAGGAAACGTATTTGGATTGGAGGGGGGTGGCAGTTAATAAAAACATAACATTCGAACAGTTAGTCCAGCAAATCCAAGTAGCGGGGAATAAAATAACCGGTGATCCGGTTCAACTACCCAGCTCAAACAAAAATGTCAAAATCAAAAACAATTTTTTTTTGCTGCCGTGTTTTTTTATTTCGTGTTGATTTTATGATTTGTGTTGTGTTGACCTCCCTCCCTCATTGATTTTTCATCAGCAGCTGACCTGAAACATAGGTTCAAAAACAGTCGGCCTTACCAGGTCCGGGAAATCCCACGAACTCGCGTATATACGTCAGTTCGCATATATAGGTCAACTGACCATTGAGTGATAGGCCAGTTAGCCTATATATTTCGTTGTCGAACGAACATTCCTCGCTCACTGAAAAACGATCTCAAAGTGCAAGATGGTATGTATGTGAGAGACACTTGGAGTTGTACTCTAACTAACCTGCATATTGGTGACAAATACTTTTACGGCATGCCTCTGAAACGAATTGACTAAAATAGACCCCCAACTTACCATTTCCCTCATTCTCGTACTTACGTTCATCTATCTGCATCAGATTTTCACAAAAATCAACGGAGCGTTTATATCATCTTTCTCTATTGTGGGCGCAGCCATTTGCAAAGACAGGGCCGCGTGCAACGCGAGAAAAGCGTGCAGCGGTGTTCTGCAGTCATATTCCTGCTAAGTCCGTTATCCGCATTAGGGAACTTCTCATATTTTGTACTTCGAAAAACAAAAGCTGTACGACATGCAAAATATGAGAATTTCCCTAATGCGGATAACGGACTTAGCAGGAATATGACTGCAGAAAACCGCTGCACGCTTTTCTCGCGTTGCATGCGGCCCTGTCTTTGCAAATGGCTGCGCCCACAATAGAGAAAGATGATATAAACGCTCCGTTGATTTTTGTGAAAATCTGATGCAGATAGATGAACGTAAGTACGAGAATGAGGGAAATGGTAAGTTGGGGGTCTATTTTAGTCAATTCGTTTCCGAGACATGCCGTAAAAGTATTTGTCACCATATGCAGGTTAGTTAGAGTACAACTCCAAGTGTCTCTCACATACATACCATCTTGCACTTTGAGATCGTTTTTCAGTGAGCGAGGAATGTTCGTTCGACAACGAAATATATAGTTTAACTGGCCTATCACTCAATGGTCAGTTGACCTATATATGCGAACTGACGTATATACGCGAGTTCGTGGGATTTCCCGGACCTGCTTACTGGGTTGTTGCCGATACTTTCCAGTAGACTGCGATTGAATATTTACGTGTGAAACGCGATTGCCAGAGCGCCAAACTTGAAATTACACATTGCGAAGCACGTGCTTTTTGCCCTCAGCTAACGGTAGGTGAAAGTTACTGCGGATTACAAGATATACAAAACCCGCTATGCCGGGACTGGTACCGCTTTTCAAAAGAGGAATACATTAACTTTTAATCGCCATGCATGCACCGATCCGAAGCAGCGTCTTTCTCTACGAAAACGAAGTCGGTTGTTACGAATTTCTGGAACCGGACAATTTACGGAACCGGATAATCTTCTGTAGCTACAACATGTAACCTAGTGATGACGTTTATATATTGACCTTATATTGTCACTAGGTTACAAGCCACTCCTTACCACATTTGTCTTTTATTTTCCGTATGGTATAAAGAATCAAGTTACGGCCACATACCTATTATTTCTTGGTAGATGGTATCATTTCGAATAGCGGTGACACACTGCCCGCAAAATCCGCTGCCGATTTCATCGCATTTCAGCCAGTTTTTCCAGCAGCTCCCGCTTCGATCTGCAATTTGTCTTCCATGTTTCTTTTCGAAATGAACTGCGCATGCGCCAATGCCGTGACCTTCGTAAAACTTTCTCACTGTTTTAGGAGATGTGAGAGATTTTAACGACACTCTATTGTAGCCCTTATGTCCCTTGACAAAGGGTTTTGTTGTTACAATTAATGCAATTATCCATGCTTAACTTTGACAAGTTAAAAATCGTCTGCTACCACGCTTTCCGGTTTTACAAAGGTCACGGCATTGGCGCATGCGCAGTTCATTTCGAAAAGAAACATGGAAGACAAATTGCAGATCGAAGCGGGAGCTGCTGGAAAAACTGGCTGAAATGCGATGAAATCGGCAGCGGATTTTGCGGGCAGTGTGTCACCGCTATTCGAAATGATACCATCTACCAAGAAATAATAGGTATGTGGCCGTAACTTGATTCTTTATACCATACGGAAAATAAAAGACAAATGTGGTAAGGAGTGGCTTGTAACCTAGTGACAATATAAGGTCAATATATAAACGTCATCACTAGGTTACATGTTCAGGTTTAGGATAAAGCCATTTCGAGCTTTTTTAGATCCATCGGGCTTTTTTAGCTTGATCGAGCTTTAAAAATGTCACTTTTACTCGTACTGATCATGGGATGTCCAATTTCCGTGGCGAAGCTGGCGTTCACAGCTTTACCATGCTGAGCCGGACATGGGAGAAGTTCAAAACCGAAAGGTCCACCATACCCGATGGAAAATTAAAAATCCATATTTCGGCATATCCGATCACGTGGGCTGGCCAGATCATATTGAAAGCGAGGCGCCAAGATGGCTTCAAGTTGGACGTTTTATGAGGAGATATAAAGTGTTGATGGCAATACAGGAGGTGAGGAAACGTTGTTGGCTGTGCATCATAAGAATAATTTGATATGAAATATAACAACAACGCAATTGTCAACAAGGGAGATTCTTTCGGTTTTGAACTTCTCCCATGTCCGGCTCAGCATGGTAAAGCTGTGAACTCCAGCTTCGCCACGGAAATTGGACATCCCATGATCAGTACGAGTAAAAGTGACATTTTTAAAGCTCGATCAAGCTAAAAAAGCCCGATGGATCTAAAAAAGCTCGAAATGGCTTTATCCTAAACCTGATGTTGTAGCTAAATCTTCTGTAGTTGTACACTTGGTTCATCGAAAACTTTGCACTATGAATAAAAACACTAGGTCTGGTGGTGGTTGGTAGTGACTAGGGAATTAGAAGCATGTACGCGCAATGCCCAACGTATTTACAACGTATTTTGCTTTTTTGTTGTTGTTGTTCTTGTGGAAAATGAGATCATGATGATGATCTGATAATGTAAAATTTCGTTCAATTTGTGTTTGAAGTTTAGCCGGCTCATCGCCATAATGAACCATCGTTACATTCGCCTTAGGATGAACATATATATGGACTCTACAATAATGTACGAATGGTGATTTCTAAAACAGTAGTACCTGAAAATTGTGCGAATAATGACCATTAGTCAAATCGTCTGGAATCGTCTCCATTTTCCGTGACCTGCCTACGGGTGAGGCAAATGGCAGATTGCGCACGAGGTACAGAAAGGGGAACGGACTACACGAATGCTGTTGAATAAAACAAAACAGCGGACATGAAACTGATGAGTATGACGAAAATTTTGTCAGATTGTAATGATTTTATTTTTTGTTGACATATTTTCAATATAAGGAAAACTATTATGAAATGAATGTCTAATCTAATTTTCGTTCCATTGATTTCGGAATTTAGTACGCACTATCCCCTCTCATTGCCGATGGGTGGCGCTCCGATTGTAGTCTAAGTTAATGTTGCATTTGCTGCTTGCATGTACATTTATATCAAATACTCGAAGGTTATTTTGGAGGGATATCATCCCTAATAAAGTATAATTTGTATGGCTGTTGTTCTTTGATGTCCAAACAGTAGCGAATCTGAGATCTCTACCAAAGCATGAAAATCCAAGGGAGGGAACCGATGTACGATTCTTGATCCCCCAAGTCATCTTTCACACTCTCAAGATTTGAAAACGGCGTTTTCAAATCATGACAGTTCCGTGTGGAATTTCAAGCCCTTCCATAGTGAGAAAAAGCACTTTCATGCCCTTCCATAGCGAGAAAAATTACTTTGAACCTATATTATAGAATCTAAAAATAAAATATTGACATATACGATTGAGGAACATTGATAGGATATTAATTTATTAAGATTGCAATATTTGAACCTATTATTTGCATCAATATTGTATATAGTATCTATATGTTCCAAACAGTTTTCCATTTCAGTCATTGATCATCACCGACAAAAAATCTGGATCCCACCCATGAAACCTGCAAATATAAAAAAAAGAAGATTTTGTTATAGGCATTATCGAGTATGTAATTAGAGTACCGGTACCTATAGGTGTATTAAACAGAACATCATCTATTCATGTGATTTGTGCGCGTACTATTTAGATTGGAGTTTCAATATGTATCTAAAATCATACATTATCGCCGCGAGCGCACCACGTGTCGTGGTGTGTTATAGACCTGTTTCATATGTGTTAACAGAAAGTCAAATGAAGTCAGACATAAGGTGTGATAGTTTTCAATGTTGATGCGTGCTTATGCGAAACAAAAGTGAAAATCGAACCATAAATTTACATACCGGGTAATTATGTTCAGATTTATTTCCAGCAAAACGCGTCTACAGAACGTATCTCCGGCGACCTAGGACCACAGAGCTTACGGGCCTAGGCGGCCCCTGGCCCCTTGCCTGTTGGGCTGTGAAGATTCACTCAATTTAACTTTGTGTAAATGAATCGTATCGGTATCATATTGGTTTCTAATGTTTCATGACGTAAAGGTCATTGTTTCGTATGTGTTACATATAGAAAGTCAAATGGATTCAGTCATGATATATTGATGCGAGCGTATAAATGTGAAACAATCGGGAAAACAGAACCATAAATCTGCATACATTATGTTCAGATTTATCTCCGACAATGTAGGACCTCGGGCCTCGGAAAACTGTTATGAAATGAAAGTCTAATCTATTAAATTTTTGTTTCATTAATTTCGGAATTAGTACGCACTATCCCCTTCTCATTGCCGATGGGGGGGGGGGGCTTTCTAAGTTAATGTTGCATTTGCATGTACCGGTACATTTATATCCAATACTGGTATTTGGGGGGTTATTTTTGGAGGGATGCTTAAAACGTAGCAATTCTGAGATCTTTACCACAGCCATGAAAGTAGTATATAAAGAGTTGATTGCCCCTTTGGCTCCTCACTGCGCATGCGCAGAAACAACCCGGAAGTGGGCAGGTCTGTGTGCGCAGGTGTTCTGCGCAAGTTCCACTGCGCAAGTGTGTGACTTCATGTGTGACGTCACTTCCGGTCACGTGACCTTTGAGGCATGTATTCCTCCGCGGTGATGCGGTCTGGCGGTAATGCGGTGGCGGGAAAAAGCTTCCCCGGACAGAAACAGTAGTCCCGAAGGGAAAATTCTCCGGCAATCTTCGGCAATCTCCGGGACATTTTGGGGGCGAGAGGGGCCCCTAGTGGACTGATTGGGTCGAGTGATGTGTCAAAGTGAAGCGCTCCTCCAGGGCGATCAAGTCATGGGTGGGTGCATGTAAAATTAGGATTTCTCCCGAAAATATAAAAAGCGGAACACGGACTTTACCCCTAAAATAGGGGGAAAAAACTATCAACCATGTCCAAAAGGGCTAATATCGGTCCCCGGCTTATCGGGGCCTGCCGACAGAGGCAGGGTGGGGGAGTAGGTGCATGTAAATTGAGGATTTGTCCCGAAAATATTAAAAGCGGAACACGGACTTTACCCCTAAAATAGGGCTTGATTCGCACATTTGCATCTATACGGGAAAATGCTTGTATGGGGTATAGGGGTGGTCATTTGTTTTGTGGATTTTACTATATATCAGATATATCAGATGGACCACTACTGTTCCGAATGGGTCATGGGAGGTGTCATTTTGTAGCTCTCGGGGTGTAGACCCCGATTTGGGGGATGTCCACAGCACCTGTGACGTCATCGGTGACGTCATTAATACGAGTAGTAGCAAAAGTACATGTACATGTACTTTGTGCGTGTCCATGTACATATACTCCGCGCATGTCCATGTATTCTTTGCATATCCCTGTACATGTACTACGTACCTATACATGTACTATGTGCCTGTACATGTAATCTGTCCATGTACATATAATCTGCCAATGTACATGTTCCTTGTCCATGTACATGCACTCTGTACATGTCCGCGTCGTATCTCAGTCTACCATCCGGGTACTCTAGTTTTACATCCGGGACCTCTTCAACATCCGGGTGTCTCCCGTCGTTCCTCTGTCTTCCATCCGGGTACCCTGCTTTTAACATCAGGGTACTCATCTTACATCCTTGCGCAGGCCTGTGTGCGCAGGTCACTGCGCAGGTCACGTGGTTTGGTGGTATGGGTCTGCGCAAGCGTGTGACGTCACTTCCGATTTTAGAATGACCAAAAACTACCCTCGAACACAGAAGAGTTCCAATTTTTGCTTAGACCTTAGACGTATGAGTGGATGATTTGTACTGACCTTCAACAGCCGGGTTTCAACATCCGGGTTTTTCCATCCGGGTTTTCCCCGCCGGCCCGGCCGCACGCATGCGCGGGTTATCCGGCCGCACGCATGCGCGAGTTAACCGGCCACACGCATGCGCGGGTGAAAAAACCCGGAAGTGCGCAGGGCACGGGGCATGTATTCCTCCTCATTGATGCGGTCTGGCAGTAATGCGGTCGAGGGGATAAGCTTCCGCGGACAGAAAAAGTAGTCCCGAGACTTCAAATAAGCGGGTGGTCGCCTCATTCGCCTATGCCGTCACTATGACGTCACATCCGCGTCAAAAGGTCACAGGTCATATCCAGGTCAAAAGGTCAAAGGTCCCCTTTTGGCAATGTCCGGCCCTCTCCGGGACAATAGATAGCCTTTATCCGCCCTCCCGAAGCACCCATGGAATGCGCAGGGTCCCCGACAATATCGCCAGTACTATGTCCATGTTAAATGGCCAGTGGGGAACCCTCAGTGTCTCCATACAGCGAGAAACCGTATTGGCACGAAAAAGTACATGAAACCATGGGAAGGAAGACTTATAGTAATAAACATAATCTATAGGTGTTGGACGAGTCTCCACTCGTCGTCTTCCTGGTCTTTATCCGCACCTCGAACTCTATAGCTTTTTCACTCCGCCTGTTGCTCTTGTAACTTGCCATCTTCCTTACTCCTCAAAATTATGTGCTGGAATGTCCGCTTTTAACCTGGACCAAAACATGTACTTGATCTGTGGGCTGATTTCATTGGCTCTCTATTTTACTGCAGTGCTCTTGCATTGTTTTCTGAACATTGATTGGTTACATTTGGCCCCATCCTAGACCACTAATTGGCTTCTTTCTCAGCCCATTCATTGACTGGCCTATACCAGTATGGTTAAAATTAGAATCCCACATGTGTGTTCAAGCATTGGGCATTAATGGTCGCTTAAGCTCGTAACCTATTGTACAGAACCACACAAGACAGGGTTTTTTGGTGAGGTCTCAGTTTGTTTTTTATTCAACAATAAATAACAACAACAACGTGAGAACAACCACGTGAAAACTGAAGCCCAGAACACGGGCTTGTACATTGAAATCGATAGAACTTAAGCCCAGAACGGGGCTTGTACATTGAAATGATCGGCGGCCCAGTCATATACGAGTACATCTCGGTCCGCGGCCTTGGGATACTCGTCGAACATCTGTACTTTGGTCGATAAGGTTCTTCCCCGACATCGATGGTACAGGTAGAACAAGCAATATTGTCCGCACACGCTACTGGTCAGGATTTGCAACGCTTGACTGTTCCCTACCACGTCGCTGTGCCTTGATTCATGAAGTCTGTTAAATCGGGATGGAGGGGTGGCAGGCTGTCAAAGTATTCGCCTTGCTGTTCTGTCAAGTACACGGTCACCCAATGTTGATCGGGACGATCCATCGGGTCCGTGTTGAGGACGTAGGCGGCAGGATACACACGGGCTAATGGGAACACATCTCGGGCGAACACACATTGAAAGACCATACGTGTCCGTGTGTCATTCTCCAGCACGGTGCTTATCTGGTCTGTATCCATGTTAGGTGGCAAAGTCACACAGGACGTTGCGCGCCTTGTTTACTTGAATGATGTTGTCGAACTCGGCGTAGCAGATCACATTGATGATGCTCCGGAGGGCTCGTGCAAAGTGGATTTCCAACCGTAATTTGCCTTGCTTGGCGAGGGTCAGCTGATAGTCGTTCTCTAAGGTGGGGGTCAGGTAGAAACAGAACAAGGTGTATCCGTTCGCGTAATCCTGCCGACTGATCATATTCCCTTCATCCTGGTTGATTTGACCGGTCGCTGTACACAGGCTCTGATAAGGCTGTGGCTGGAACCTGTTGTCCGTCCACATGCAGGGCCACAAAAGTGATGCCGAAATGTTTAAAGTCAAACGGGTTCTCTAAGTAGACTCCGCTGAAACTGGTATTCTCCACACAGGCCAGGATCAATCGCTTGGGCAGTTCCCCCAGGAACAGGTTTTCTTTGTTGGCGCACATATTCCCGGCAGGCACAGAGAACACGTTGGTTTACATACGTCGAATAGGGTACTGGGCTGGTTTTGTTTCCAAGGCTTTGAGGTGTCCCAATTGAACGGCTGGATTCGGTTTCACTTTCGGACATACAGGACTGCGTCTTCGATGACGATCCTATAGTCGGCTACATGCCCCTCTACGTTAGTGGCCATCAAGGTGAAGGTCGGAGGCGCCCGTATCAGTCGAATTTTGATGAGGATCTTGTTGAACAGGTACCGGTCTTGCATGAAGTGGTCTGCGTACAGTCGACCGATGAGATCGACCGAGGCGCCGTTCGCGGTGAAAGCCTTCCGTTTGTTATATCCCCCATTGTTCTCAGTGCCCATTTGCTCGGGTGAGTTCCGGTAGAATAAAGGGTCTGTCAGCTGGGATTTTTTAGCCTCTCGTCCATACGACAACAGCGTCTCGATGTAGGCTCGATAGGGGTACGTGTTGGTCGAGTCACCGATGAGTTTGTCGCTGAGAAAAATATCCACCTGTTGAAACATAGAGTGCAGCCAGAGATTCGTCGGGCCCACCGTTGCTTGGTCGATGATTCTGGAGCCATCCCCATTGACGACCTTGTCTTTCACATACACGTACGTACGGGCTAAATCCACATAGGCCGTATCCGCATTGCTGATGGTGAACTCGATGGGCCCTGTTTCGTTGATACTGGAGAGCGGGAGATGCTCCATCCATAATCCTTGTTTGGCACTGGTCTGTGTGGGCGGAACGGTCCGCAAATCATTTTCGCTTTTGGTGGAGGGGCAGGACTCTGCGTGGATTAAGGACATGTTTCAAGAAAAGATATCCCGGATCTTCGATGTGCGTCGTCGACTGGTGCGCGGTCTCGGTGGTTGTGCGTTGTGCTTTGGCGGCCAAGACGCCTCCTGCTTCTTTAGCTCGGCGTTTCAGTGCTTCTTTGGTTGCCGTACCACCCAATACATCACCGGCGACTTGCAGTCCACTTCGGCCCGCTTGTTTACCGATCGCTTTTACCCCACGCGTCACTAAGGGCAGGAACGTTTTGACGATGCTCCCGAGTATGTTCCCCAGCCCATGTCCTCGTTGAATGCGTGTACCTGCAAAGACCGGAAGGCCACCCCGGCCTGTTGGGTATAATAGTCCATATAGCTGCGTGCATCGCAGTCGTAAGGTACTTTCGTTATACAAAGCTGGGAGAACGTGCTTGTCGAAAATGAAGTGTGACCACCACTTTCCCAATCTCCAATGCCAAAGGTTGTCCGGTGTCATCCCTTATATCGATGGTGATGGTACTGATGTCAGTTTGTCGCACCGGTAGATGGAGTACGTGGTTAAAGCCCTGTGTGACCTGATCTCCGTAGTTCCCTTGCACTGGGCAGACGCGGAACAGGGGCGCATCGATATCGCCGACAATGTGACCATCCACCACATCCGAATAGACATAGAGTCCATACAAGCCAGACTTAAGATCCAGCATGGTCTTCCCCCGGAACCGACCGGGTCCGACATAGTTATCCGTCTCCAGTGCACACAGCTCCTTCAACGTCTTGCTGAAACGTACGGTCACATTGCTCTGGAGAATGATCAGGAATTTGTGTTCGTATACGACTTCGTACCACACCGTATCATATTGCACGTTGTACCACGTATATGGGTTCTGAATATCCACTAGACCACACTCCCAACGTCCGGGGAGATGTAAGGGATGTGGCAGCTGCGTGACATAATGGGCCAAGGTGTTGTTGGGAAACACCGCAGACGAGCTGTTACTGGGTAGGGTGAGGTAAAAAAATGGCGACTGAGCCTTCCTGCTGCTGCTGTTGGTTTTAATAGTTGTCCCAGGCCATAAGCGCTTGTTCCAGGCGTCGTTATCGTCGCGATGACTTGCTATATGTCATAGATCTTGATGGACGTAGTTTCAGGGGTGGTGTGGTAAAGGGGTGAAAAGAAGGTGCCCGCCGTTGTGGTGTTTTGGGTGGTGACTCCGCTTCCCACTCGTCTTCCCAAGTCGGTGGGGGTTGCGTCTGTCGTTGTGACTTGCGAGGTGCGTGCACCGGTGATTGCTGGGTGCGCTGCATCCAGGCCCAGCGCTGAGGGTTCCCCACCAATTCCTGTGGTACATGCATGTCTTTCAATCCATGAGCTCCCACCCTTGAGGATCCGTGTGCGACCTGCGTTGACGCATCAGCTCATTCACTAAATCCGTCATGTGGGTACCGGGGACCACGTGGATCTGTACCAGTAGTTCACCGTTATCATTCCAAGTCATGTTAGGATTGTCTTTCACTCGCTGTAATACCAGGCCAGCTTGTTTCTTGAACGATGCAGGTACACTCTTCAGGATTTCGTCTTCGACCGAATGATGCTCCGGAGGGCTCGTGCAAAGTGGATTTCCAACCGTAATTTGCCTTGCTTGGCGAGGGTCAGCTGATAGTCGTTCTCTAAGGTGGGGGTCAGGTAGAAACAGAACAAGGTGTATCCGTTCGCGTAATCCTGCCGACTGATCATATTCCCTTCATCCTGGTTGATTTGACCGGTCGCTGTACACAGGCTCTGATAAGGCTGTGGCTGGAACCTGTTGTCCGTCCACATGCAGGGCCACAAAAGTGATGCCGAAATGTTTAAAGTCAAACGGGTTCTCTAAGTAGACTCCGCTGAAACTGGTATTCTCCACACAGGCCAGGATCAATCGCTTGGGCAGTTCCCCCAGGAACAGGTTTTCTTTGTTGGCGCACATATTCCCGGCAGGCACAGAGAACACGTTGGTTTACATACGTCGAATAGGGTACTGGGCTGGTTTTGTTTCCAAGGCTTTGAGGTGTCCCAATTGAACGGCTGGATTCGGTTTCACTTTCGGACATACAGGACTGCGTCTTCGATGACGATCCTATAGTCGGCTACATGCCCCTCTACGTTAGTGGCCATCAAGGTGAAGGTCGGAGGCGCCCGTATCAGTCGAATTTTGATGAGGATCTTGTTGAACAGGTACCGGTCTTGCATGAAGTGGTCTGCGTACAGTCGACCGATGAGATCGACCGAGGCGCCGTTCGCGGTGAAAGCCTTCCGTTTGTTATATCCCCCATTGTTCTCAGTGCCCATTTGCTCGGGTGAGTTCCGGTAGAATAAAGGGTCTGTCAGCTGGGATTTTTTAGCCTCTCGTCCATACGACAACAGCGTCTCGATGTAGGCTCGATAGGGGTACGTGTTGGTCGAGTCACCGATGAGTTTGTCGCTGAGAAAAATATCCACCTGTTGAAACATAGAGTGCAGCCAGAGATTCGTCGGGCCCACCGTTGCTTGGTCGATGATTCTGGAGCCATCCCCATTGACGACCTTGTCTTTCACATACACGTACGTACGGGCTAAATCCACATAGGCCGTATCCGCATTGCTGATGGTGAACTCGATGGGCCCTGTTTCGTTGATACTGGAGAGCGGGAGATGCTCCATCCATAATCCTTGTTTGGCACTGGTCTGTGTGGGCGGAACGGTCCGCAAATCATTTTCGCTTTTGGTGGAGGGGCAGGACTCTGCGTGGATTAAGGACATGTTTCAAGAAAAGATATCCCGGATCTTCGATGTGCGTCGTCGACTGGTGCGCGGTCTCGGTGGTTGTGCGTTGTGCTTTGGCGGCCAAGACGCCTCCTGCTTCTTTAGCTCGGCGTTTCAGTGCTTCTTTGGTTGCCGTACCACCCAATACATCACCGGCGACTTGCAGTCCACTTCGGTCCGCTTGTTTACCGATCGCTTTTACCCCACGCGTCACTAAGGGCAGGAACGTTTTGACGATGCTCCCGAGTATGTTCCCCAGCCCATGTCCTCGTTGAATGCGTGTACCTGCAAAGACCGGAAGGCCACCCCGGCCTGTTGGGTATAATAGTCCATATAGCTGCGTGCATCGCAGTCGTAAGGTACTTTCGTTATACAAAGCTGGGAGAACGTGCTTGTCGAAAATGAAGTGTGACCACCACTTTCCCAATCTCCAATGCCAAAGGTTGTCCGGTGTCATCCCTTATATCGATGGTGATGGTACTGATGTCAGTTTGTCGCACCGGTAGATGGAGTACGTGGTTAAAGCCCTGTGTGACCTGATCTCCGTAGTTCCCTTGCACTGGGCAGACGCGGAGCAGGGGCGCATCGATATCGCCGACAATGTGACCATCCACCACATCCGAATAGACATAGAGTCCATACAAGCCAGACTTAAGACCCAGCATGGTCTTCCCCCGGAACCGACCGGGTCCGACATAGTTATCCGTCTCCAGTGCACACAGCTCCTTCAACGTCTTGCTGAAACGTACGGTCACATTGCTCTGGAGAATGATCAGGAACTTGTGTTCGTATACGACTTCGTACCACACCGTATCATATTGCACGTTGTACCACGTATATGGGTTCTGAATATCCACTAGACCACACTCCCAACGTCCGGGGAGATGTAAGGGATGTGGCAGCTGCGTGACATAATGGGCCAAGGTGTTGTTGGGAAACACCGCAGACGAGCTGTTACTGGGTAGGGTGAGGTAAAAAAATGGCGATTGAGCCTTCCTGCTGCTGCTGTTGGTTTTAATAGTTGTCCCAGGCCATAAGCGCTTGTTCCAGGCGTCGTTATCGTCGCGATGACTTGCTATATGTCATAGATCTTGATGGACGTAGTTTCAGGGGTGGTGTGGTAAAGGGGTGAAAAGAAGGTGCCCGCCGTTGTGGTGTTTTGGGTGGTGACTCCGCTTCCCACTCGTCTTCCCAAGTCGGTGGGGGTTGCGTCTGTCGTTGTGACTTGCGAGGTGCGTGCACCGGTGATTGCTGGGTGCGCTGCATCCAGGCCCAGCGCTGAGGGTTCCCCACCAATTCCTGTGGTACATGCATGTCTTTCAATCCATGAGCTCCCACCCTTGAGGATCCGTGTGCGACCTGCGTTGACGCATCAGCTCATTCACTAAATCCGTCATGTGGGTACCGGGGACCACGTGGATCTGTACCAGTAGTTCACCGTTATCATTCCAAGTCATGTTAGGATTGTCTTTCACTCGCTGTAATACCAGGCCAGCTTGTTTCTTGAACGATGCAGGTACACTCTTCAGGATTTCGTCTTCGACCCATTGTGGGGCTGTCTGTGGTAGCGGTGCCGAGGTTGGCGGTGTGTCGCGTGGTGGTGGTGGTTGTGCGACTGACACCGTCTTGGATCAAAGGCCGGTGCTGGACTAGAGAGGCTGTTGTATTGGTCCATGAACGTGATGTACCGTTGAAGCGTCTCATTGTACCGTTGTACTTTCTCACTGTCGCTTAACCCCGGTCGTTATAGAATCTGTTGCATCTCGTGATCGAGGGTGTTCATGGTCTTCACCGTAGGTGGAATCGGATACGGCGATTGGAGGCTTTGAAGGAGGCGTGGTTCGACGAGGACCATTTGTTTCGTGTGGTTCATTGTCGGCCTAACAGTCCGCCCAACATCGGTCCCAACACGGAAGCGGCCAACGGTGCTAAAATGGCCCCGAGAAAGCCGCCTTTCTGTAACACCTTTTTCTTGTTAGCCTAAGAGACTCGCGTCTGGACTATGGTTCGCAGACCTGTCTTATGCTTGACCAACTTGGTCTTTTGAGCCGGAGTCAGTGGTACGTTGCCTTTTAACAGGCTGTACACGATCTCACACAAACAGCGTACAAGGTCAGGGTCCGCGCCGCGTACAATGGTTCGGACCAACTCGGGTGGGACCGTCTTCAATACACATAGCGTCGGGGCGTGCTTCCGTACTCGCGCAGACGTCATGTACAACTAATGCTATAACCCACAATCCTGCCCTTTTTATCCTTTGTGGGCTACCTCCTGAATATTCTTTCACTTCAGAGACAAAGTCAACCATGATGTTCTTTTATTATCCCCATCATCAAACACACCCGACCGGGGGGGCCACTGCGGGTGTGTTTACATTATTTTTGCATGTACACGTGGTGGGTCTCTCCGGGAAAGATACCGGTCCGTAGTCGAAGGTGGTCGGGGGTGGCTTGCTTCAGGTAGAAGAGCATATACCCGTGTTGAGGGGTTGTCGCATCTTTAAAGGCTTCCAACGCAAACTGTCTCGCCAGGTGCATCAGTTGAGTGGTATCTCTCGGGTTTTTGAAGACCACCAGGTAGTGGGCATTTAAGCTGATGTTCCGATGTTCTTTGTTTTTACTGAACAGATTCTGCACAATGTAGATGGTGCTGAGACGTCGATGATGGCTGCCTTTGGTAAAGAGTTGGGTGACCCGCGCATCCGTCTCCGCCATGAGATCATCCAGAACCACCAAGGTGTCCGGTTCCAAATCGCCCGAGTTGGGTACGCCGCTTGCCATTCTCCGTAACACCACACGACCCGGGCAACGGGTGGGGTAATCATGCTGCCGGCGTGTTGACGGAGCTTCCTGACGAAGTGTGTTTTGCCGGAACCCATCGGTCCTGCGATGACGCAAGTGAAGTGTTACCACCGGGTGTCCATGGTTGGAGATGTATCCGCTGTCGTGGTAACCCGCTCTTGTAAATTTGGTACGAGTGAACTGGGGTGGTGGGTACCATACCGTCGGTCGCCATTGTCGATGGGCGTTCACTGTGAGTGATAAAATCCGGTGGGTTCTGGCTCCAGAATCATCGACCAAGCAACGGTTGGCCCGACGAATCTATGGCTGCACTCTATGTTTCAACAGGTGGATATTTTTCTCAGCGACAAACTCATCAGTGACTCGACCAACACGTACCCCTATCGAGCCTACATCGAGACGCTGTTGTCGCATGGACGAGAGGTTAAAAAATACCAGCTAACAGACCCTTTATTCTACCGGAACTCACCCGAGCACATGGGCACGGAGAACAATGGGGGATATAACAAACGGAAGGCTTCAGACTTGGTGTAGGTGTTGACCTAAGCTGTATACTCGGGGTGGTAGTGGTGATGACTGGGCTCGTTTCGATCATGGGTTTGACTGGTGTAGAGAATGTCTGTACATTCGTCTGACCTGCACTCGCGGCTGGTGGTTGGGTCTTTGGTGGGATGAGTACAGTGCGGAGATAGGCTACGTCGTAAAACACACTCCCATATAAAATGCCCAGCAGGGTTAGCAATGTCACCACAAAGCCAACTTGCGCTTTGTGCGTTTTGGGATACGCTGTGTTCAAAGGCAGCTGCTGTTTGTCCATAGCACCGTGTTCATGGTCGAACGTGGAATGAAGGATGACGGCGGTGGTGTCTGGCTTTATAGTCGTTTCACCTGGTTGGCCGCGACCCAGGAATTGAAGGAACTGGGCCAGCCTTGCCATTTCACGAAATGAAACAGCTTGCCACGTCGACGTTCCGTTTTCAAAATCTGCTCCACCGTGTAGTAGTCTTTCTGTGTTTTACGACAGGTTGTAATTCCGTCTCGTAAAAGGTGCCTTGCAGTGTTTCCCCTTGTAGATCTTAGAGTTGATAGACGTGCGGGTTTCGGGGTAGGCGGCGTTTAATGACGAAGTGCTCATCACTTCTGTTGGGAAGGTAACTTTTCTCAAATCGACCTTTGACTTTACTGATCCGTACAGGGTGCTCGACCTTCAACACCTCCTTCGGCGTTCGCTGCGATTGCATGGCGACACGCCGGACTTGGGCTTCATTGCGTTGGATCAGGGTGATGGGAGCTTTGCATATGCTATGATAGGCTCGATTGTAACCACTCACAAGTTTCGCGAGAACATCGATGTACCGCCTTGTATTCTTATATGTGAAATATTTATACATGCGGCCTTTGAATGTCCTGTTGAACTTTTCCACAACGGAAGCCTTGGTCTCTCGTTGAAGGTGTGAAAGAAGAAGATCTTCTGGGCTTTCGTGGCCAAGAAGAATAAATCTAAAGGCCGACCAGAAGATAGTCCTGTCTGCATTGGAACAGTACGTTATTGATTGGTCTAAGCGAGAAAAAGTTGAACCTACAGTACTCGCTGATTGGCTGGACCTCACCAAGAGCAAGGTCGTTGAAACAATCCGCCATATTGACAGAAGTACTCTTCCCCAAGCAAAACAAGTACTGAGAAACCTCAATTCGCAAGAAGTTGTAGCAAATATCCAGAGTAAATTCGTAAGTCCCAGCAGACAAAGCTCCGAATAATATAATATTCATATGTAAATATTACTATTACCAGGTGCTGGTTAAAGAACTGAGTGTAGACATATGTTCATCAAATACGTCTACTTACTCCCAAACTGCATTTACTCTGGAAGATTTATTTAACAATCACAAAAAGTTTCTCAGGGAAAGAGGTATTTGTCTTCCAACCAATCATAACGACATACCAAAACTAAACTGGACTCCCAAAATGCATAAATCACCATACAAAGCTAGATTCATAGCTGGGTCTAGACGCTGCACCACCAAGTTTCTTTCACCCCTATTGACGAGGGCCCTTCAGGAGGTAAAAGCATTTTGGGAAAGGTATTGCGCCACAATTTCTAAGAACTCTGGCGTTGAATGTATGTGGATATTGAAAAACTCAAAATGTCTTACTGAAGAACTTGATGCTAAAGGTCACATACCTTATAGACATGTATCCACATGGGATTTCTCGACTCTCTATACTACAATCCCTCATCAGGACATTATTGACCGTCTAAGTTCATTAATAGTATCTGTGTTCAAGAAAATTGATCGTAGATATATTAATGTCGGAAGCCATAAAGCATTCTGTAGCACTACTACATACAAGATATATCATTCATGGGATGTTTCTTTGTTTATAGAGTTGCTTGAATTTCTCATTAAAAATATCTATGTGAAATTTGGCAACACAATATATCAGCAGCATACAGGTATTCCAATGGGTACTAATTGTGCACCCCTGTTGGCTGACCTGTATCTGTTCTCTTATGAATATGACTATATGCAGGCGCTTTCGAAAACCGATCCATTCAAAGCCCGTTCCTTCTCATTCACCAAACGCTATATAGACGATCTTCTCGCTGTGGATAATCGCTATATAAATGACGCAGTGAAGGATATATATCCACCTTCACTGGATTTGAAGGAAACTACAGATAGCCCTACAGGCACATCATATTTAGATCTATATCTCTATAAAAATTAAGCGAGCATTCTCTCTCGTCGATTTTATGACAAAAGAGATGATTACAATTTCGACATCGTAAACTATCCCTTTCTGGACAGTAATATTCCAGTGGGACCTGCATATGGCGTATACATATCTCGCTTAGTAGCATTTGCTAGATCCTGTGTTAAATGTGACGATTTTAATCGTCACAAAACATTGATGCAAAAACAGGGCTATTCCACGAAGCGCCTCCACTCAAAGTTTCTCAAATTTGGCGATACATATCGCATGCTGATAGCAAAATACGAACGTAGCGTGCAAGATCTATGGCGCTACGTTTCGTAACTTGTGTCTAATTCCGCTTAACCCGGGGCTAGGAGCCGTATGAACCCATGTACTTCAAGAACCTCATGGTACTCATACGAACAGTCACAATCAAGCGTGACTGAGATACATCATTCTTAGATGACGACTTTACAACGAATATTATGGATTAAGAATACTGATCAGCGATACGGATTTGATATTTTTGGAACATCATGATGTCTTGCCGGCATCATTGAAAACTGTTGACTGCTTCTCTCTTGCAGGAAACAAGCCTATGTTTATGTATACTATGATTGTCTTTTTGAATTTGGTGCTAATACTGTTATACGGAATATGAAATAGGTCTTCGGATTATGGACGCGGATATTCTCTAATGGACGACGGCTGAATTATGAATGACGGACTAGACGCTAGTAATTCAGAAACTGTTGGAACGGTCTGTTGAGGAATTCCGTGCCTTCGTCAGTTTGCAAATACAAGGGTTTGCGCCCGGTCTTGAAGATGTCCTTGAACGCCGCTATGAGATTTGCCCTAGTTTTCGTCCGGATGGGAACCATCCACGCATAATTCGACAGGATATCGATGCACGTCAAGATATACCGATTCCCATCGTTGTGTTTGGCAAAAGCGGTCATATCGACCAAATCCGCTTGCCGCTGGGCATCTATACCACCCACGATGACCCGGTTCCGTGGAAAATGGCGACGGGCAGCTCGATGTAAGGTATGGGTGTCTTGTTTTTTTGACCAATCTCGGA
This sequence comes from Hanleya hanleyi, assembly GCA_036873755.1. NCBI lineage: Eukaryota > Metazoa > Mollusca > Polyplacophora > Lepidopleurida > Hanleyidae > Hanleya > Hanleya hanleyi. The sequence continues at coordinate 11,574 of JAVTVY010050002.1, read as the reverse complement.
CTTGGGCACGTTGTATCCCCTGGGGTTTGGCCGCTCGATGGAGAGCCAACAATGCACTATACGCAACCGGACTGTCGGGAATGTAGTATGTTATCCAACACCTTCTCCCAGCGCTACATGGTGACCAATGATGATGGACCCTGGCTCTATCGTTTATTTATAACGGGTATATCTTGTACCGGCGTCGGACGTACACATCGTGACACAAGTGGATGAGGTCGCCGTCCAGTTCGCCAGACAACACCCGTTTGAATTTGGTTCAGCCCTCCCGAGACAGACGAATGTTAGCCGGGCACGGTTGTGTAGGGTACATCACAAATGTTTCCCTCCTCCTCCTCCATGATATCGACCTAATCCGCATAGACGTGCAGGAAGACCTCGGGGGTCAAGCTGAGAAACGCTCGTATTATCTGCTCCGTCATGGTTAGTACGTGAATGACACACACTCCGCCTGTCTCTCGTATTTATAGGGAGGAAAAGTTTATGACGTGAGATCAAAGAATCGGGTGGTCGATCATTTTAGTTACGTAAAACGTAACATTGGTCGTCATCTCCACCTGCCATTTGATGTTGGAGCGTTGTTGTATGGCCCATTCTAAGCCATCCAAGGTCTTTAGTTGGGCCAGTGCCGTGTCCAGAGATGCCCGATCCGTAATGTTGAATGGTTGATCGTACACGAGGGTATTGTGACTGGGGTAAAAGTACCGGAGCTGGTCCGTCTCCTTATGCCGTAAGAAATACCCAAAGGTGAGATTTAATTTGAAGGCTGTAGCGTGGTCCTCAAGAATGATATAGGCGTGGAGGGGGAGGCGGGTGTTATCTTCTAACCGGAAATTGTACAAGTCCAATATAGGGCGACGGTGGTTAAAACCGTGGCGGATGGTAGACCAAAGATGTTGGTAGATTGTACGCACAGCTTGCTGTATGGGTAATACTTCTATGGGCGGTTCGTCAGGATCTGTGGTGAAATTGTCCACCACCGCGGTGGGGACCGGGTCAGCGGTGAGCGGGACCTTTCACGTCGCATAGTTTGAGATAAGCGAATACAGTCCTGAAGAAAAATCGCCTCTAATTATTAGCCTTCAACATGCTACATCATGGGATTTCAACATAAATCGTACACCCCATATTATCTGTGAATATCTGGCGCTGGGGTCACAGCTCCTTTCTGGATGCTTTCATTTGGGTTCCGATGCCGTATCAGCCTCCGTTGTATGGATGCAATTGTCACTGGGCTGACTGAGCATATCCGGGTAATCTATGACGTCGTCGTCCTCCGACGGTGGACTACGGGTGTTAAGTTTATCCAGGACATCTCTATAGGTCACGGAGGTGAGAACCGGATAGCCCCTCTCGTCTTCCTCCTTTTCGCGGTTGATGACTTGCTCAATGGGTTCTGCCGCCGCTTCACTCAGGGCATGAGCCCAGCCCAGCCCAGCTGAACAGCTGACCGCTCGTCCGGTGTAAACAGTTGGTCCACAATAGGCACTACTTTATCGAAGGCTGTCCGCAGATCGGGGCCTAGGGTGAAGCCTCGCGTAGGGTCCTGGTAACAGCCCAGGCGTGGGAAGAATGGGTCACGGTGTATGTAGAGGGCAGTGTCTATGTGGATGAGGTTTCCGTCGAGTTTACCGCTCAACACCCGTTTAAATTTGGTCCAGCCGTCACGGTGTAGCCTAATCGTATTCGATACGGTTTCAGCGCGCGGCCAGCAAACATCTCCACGGTCTTCAACTATGGTGACTTTATCCTCATAGATTTGTAACCCCACTCGGGGTGTAAGGGGAAGGATGGCTCGTAGGACTGGTGACATGGCTGACCAAATGACGACCGGTGAATGACACACACTCTGCCTGACCTTCGTATTTATGGTCAGGTCCCTTGATAACATGGTTGACTAAATGACGAATGGTGAATGACACACACTGTGACTGACCCTCGTATATATCGGTTGCATATAAGCGCATCTGAAGGACATATGCAGTCGTATTCAGGGGAAGATAACTCTTGGCTTTCAAAAGCCGATATTTTCTGTCGCTGTAAGACGAAACTGTCATTGCCACATCGTCAGGGTCAATAGAGCAAAGACCATTGTGAGGTCAACGAGCCGTCGCTGGTTCCGGCGTGAGCGCTAGTGGTCCATAACCCGGGCATCAAGGATGGCTGTCATAGTCCATTAGTGGTGGGTGATAACACACCTCTCCATCGAGTCCACTCTGTCGAGGACCGCTTCTGTTAGCTCTTTCGGGATCTGGAATCGCCCCCTCTCCAAACATGGACCAAACCACTGCTCTGTGACCCGTGAGTGAATTAACCACGGTCGCATGCTGTAAAATGCGAGTCGCATAGGGATGGGTCTCCGTCATGGCTCTACAACAGTAGGACTCTATGGGGTCCAGAGGGCCGTGTTTTATAGACCATGTCACACATGCGCCCTTATACGTAGCTCTATGGGTGTAGTCCGTGATAAGTACTATTCCGATTGGTTAGTCCAAAAACAGAGCAACAGCAACAACAACATGAAAGATTACAGGTCAATCCTTTTGTTATACCCTCCATCACAGCACATCCACGCTAGGGAAACCGCTATGGGTGTGTTTAAAATTCACTTATGCTATTGTTCGTGTATTCAGAAGTTCATTGTGCTGATGTCAGAATGATGAAGGACACGAGTTAATTCCTATACGTACAACCACCACCAGAAGTCTCAATTTACATAAATCGACTCCCCCACCCTACCTCTCTCAGCAGGCCCCGATGAGCCGGGGGACCGATATTAGCCATTTTGGTTTAAGCAGAATTAGACACAAGTAACGAAACGTAGCGCCATAGATCTTGCACGCTACGTTCGTATTTTGCTATCAGCATGCGATATGTATCGCCAAATTTGAGAAACTTTGAGTGGAGGCGCTTGGTGGAATAGCCCTGTTTTATAAGTTTCTGCAACAATGTTTTGTGACGTTGATTAAAATCATCACATTTAACACAGGATCTAGCAAATGCTACTAAGCGAGATATGTATACGCCATATGCAGGTCCCACTGGAATATTACTGTCCAGAAAGGGTTTATTGTGGATAATAGCAAACCCATCGACGGGGAGACGGCGATCACCCACTCTCTTTTCCGTGGCGTTGGTTTGATGGCGTATAGAAATGCCGAGTCGATGGGCTTCCCAGTTCAGCCACTGGTCAGCGAGATGCCTGTACGGACGTTGTGGCTTAAAATGCTGGCCTTCGGCCAACCAGCGTATATAATAGCCGGTTGGCATCGGTTGGGCGAGCGACCATAAGTAGAGCGCATTTGCATCGAATCCAATAATTTTCGCACACACTTTCTCACCTCGAATGGTTGTGACGTCTTTCTTGTGGTATCGGTGAAATATGAGGCTAGGGCCACTCACGATGTTATTCCGCAAACAATCATGCATATCCTCATCTTTTTGTTGTATCAGCGAGAAGTAGGGGGATAAATTTTGAAAAAGATGCCGTAGGGCCAGTCCAGGTAAACTCAAACACTCCTTGAAAATGTCGACGTGCATCTCACGACGAAAGAGCTGGGACATTTTCTCGGCCGCCTCAAGGAAAGGGACTACATCCAGGTTGTTATAATACACCAGGAAATCTCGCAAGGTCTGCATGTGTTGGTCGTTCCATACCTGCTGATGTTCCCGGTACGTTTCTCAGAGCATTCCACCTGCGTCGAAGAAAGCGTCCCGGGGTGGTAACTGTGTTTCCTCCAAGCGGTCGAGCGTCGACATATACGTGTAAGGGAACCTCCCTTTGGTTTGTGCAGTCATAGGTCTTCAACCACTGATCATAGCTATAATTGGGAGCTATGTAGTTGCGTACATCTAGGAAATGTAGTGACGTGGTGGTCAGGACCATGTGATTATTGATCTTTTTGATGACGGACTTGATGGTATTTGACTGGGCCAAGTCGGGATAGATAAATTCCTTGACCATGTTGAGGTCGTATCGACCCGAATTGAACCCGAGCACGGGTAACTGGGACTAGTATTGTAGGAATCGAGCTTTCAATTTTTCCGCATACGGCTTGGGGTGTTTGATTGCCTTCTTTTCCTCGGTCTCACTTTCTTCCTCCTCCTCAGTCTCCATCTCAGTCTCCTCCTCCTCAGTCTCCATCTCAGTCTCCTCGGTCTCAGTCTTCATCTCAGTCTCCTCGGTCTCAGTCTTCATCTCAGTCTCTTCGGTCTCAGTCTCCATCTCAGTCTCTTCATCGTGGCTGAACGACACACCGGGTGTAGGAATTCTGTCGTCGAGTTGTTCCAGCACGTCCTGGAACTTGGACATCAACAGTTCCGTACTGGATGCACTCATTTCCTCTAAATACACCATCATGCGGGTAATCAGGTCATGAGGGTCGCTGATGGAAACGAAACATACGGGCCCAGCGTCATAGCCGGGAACGTTGGTTGAAATTCTCACACTCAGGGGAATATGGCGCTGCGTCCACTGCGTTTTGGCTGTCCATAGGTTCCAAAATCGTTTCAAAATCATAGCACGCCCGGTAAGGAAAATAACGGTCCTCTAGTCGTATCACAAGACCCTCATCAGCGAGCTCTTCGAAGTGTTATGGTACACACCACCAGGAAATTTCCGCTTCACAGTGTTGTCACAAGTCTTGTCGTGCCGATGTAGGTGGCTGGACTGTTTGAACACCCGATGGCATTGAGAACAATTGTAGGACTGGGCGTACAGGCTCATATCGTAGAGTATAGAAAAACGGCTCACTCCACCGTCGTCGAAGACGTTGACTTTCATCGTAGAGGCATACCGTTCTGAAGACCGAAGAACCAATTCAGCCACAAATTGAGGTGTGTCACCATCCTCCCGTATTAAACAGTGCACAAAGATATTCACCTGGAAGAGCGATTCCACTACATCCAAATACTTGAACGGCACTCCCCGGAACCGCCGCGCGTCTATGTCTTGTTCCTCTAGATACTGTTCCCAACAGCCATCTGCCACTGTATCACAACCCTTGGGATTACAAGCGTCTGGTCCGTCTGGTCCGATCACACTCGTTCAAATGAACGGCCAAACACGGAAACAGACATTTCGGGTCTTCTACCTCCCGTTAACGCATACAGTCCTTTTCGATGGAGCAGCCAAGGCGGAAGAATGTCAGGAGCGCCGATGGGATGATCTCTCAATTTGGTCACGAAAAATGTCACGTTGGTCACCATTTCCACAGTCCATTTGGTGTTGGAACGTTGCAGGCGCGCCCATTCCAACGGATCTAACGCAGTGAGTTGCTCGACGATGGGCTGCAGTGAAATAGCGTCCGTGACCGTGAACGGCTGGTCAAACACATGGCTGTTATTACTAGGGTAAAAATACCGCAGTTGATCCGTCTCTTTGTGGCGTAGAATGTACCCGAATGTCATATTCAATTTGAAAGCTGTAGCTTGGTCTGTAAAAATGCTCTCGGCGTAGGTAAGAAGATGCGTGAGGTCCTCCAACCGGAAATTATACAAATCCAGTGTGGGCCGATGACGGTGAAAATAATGGCGTATCGTGTTCCACTGGCGTCGGTACACCACACTCACAGGCTGGTCTTCGGGCAATGCTTCATCCGGAGACGCAGCTGGGTCTCCTCGAAAGTCTTCTCCATGCCTCAAGCTATCGGACTTCTCAGCTACAGGTTCAGGCAGGCAGGTCCTGGTCAGGTAGGCAGGCAGGCAGATAGGCAGGCCCTGGTCAGGTTCAGGCAAGCAGGCAGGCAGGCAGGCAGATCCCGGTCAGGCAGGCAGGCCGATGAATGAAGCAATGCCGTAAAAATTCTGGCTTTTATAGAAGAACATAGGAGTATCCGGATGTTCCACAGTTCCCGGATGTAACAACCCGGATATTGAAGAGGACCCGGATGTAAAACCACAGTACCCGGATGTAAAACATGGGAAAACCCGGATGTAAGATGAGGTCCAGGATGTAAAACCAAAGGTCCCGGATGGAAAACCCCACTCGTGATGCGCTGTTGTTTCTATAACTGGGCCTGTATCCCGAGATGCGCTGTTGTTTCTATAACTGGGCCTGTATCCCGTGATGCGCTGTGGTTTCTATAACTGGGCCTGTATCCCGTGATGCGTTGTTGTTTCTATAACTGGACCTGTATCTCGGGATGCGCTGTTGTTTCTATAACTGGACTGATATCCCGTGATGCCCTGCTGTTTCCATATATTTGGGACTACTTTCTGTCCGCGGAAGCTTTTTCCCACGCCCGCATCACCGCCAACCGCATCACCGCGGAGGAATATATGCCACATAGAGACCGGAAGTGACGTCACACACTTACGCAGTGGGACTTGCGCAGAACACCTTCGCACATAGGCCTGCGCACTTCCGCTTTTTTGCGCATGCGCAGTGAGGCGCCAAGGACTTTAAATCCCCTTTCTATACTACTTAGGGGCTGTGTGGATACTTCATAGTCTCCACATGACAGCTGCAATAAAAGCGAGGCTGAGATACTGAGGCTGCGTCCGAGAATCCACCGTATTCTCGGGTCTGAATGTGAAGAATTCCTGTGGAGTCATATGCTTGCTTTTTAGTCGCCAGACATCGTCAGTTTCTCCCATCTCTTGCATATCGCTTCAATCCCTTATCTCTTATAAATTGGAGCGATATGGAACCTCAGACGGGTAAAACGAGATGGCGGGTAGCGTTCCGATATTGATGAGCTGCTACCTGACCTTTGACACAGACACGACCTCAGCTCTGTGATGCGCTGTTGTTTCTATTGTTTCCAATAGGGCGCTGTACGTGCCACTGGGGCTTAGTCTATAATCCTGGAAGGTACTATGACTTGTACTTGGAACACCGGGTGGTGACTTGATTTTACGTTGGTGAAAGAGGGCAATAGAGGACTATAATTAATACTGGCCTTTGACATACAGTTTGTGCTTTGGATAACAAGAACAGAAACTTCAATAAATGCTTGCAGCCCCGTGGGGCTCCCGGGGATCGTCCTGAGGTGTCGTTGTGCACACTCATGGTAAGAATAGAATAGGTAAATGGGGCACCCGTGGGGTTTTTGGGTGTGAAAAGGAATAGGACCCCACCCGTGGGGTCCCGGGTGTTAAGACGAATAGGACCGTAACACGTGTGGTTTCCGGGTGTGAAAAGGAATGGGAACCAAAGGTCGTGATATGACTGAAATAGTGTTGAAAGCGACGTTAAATCATATTCACTCACTCACCCTAGATGCTTGTAAATATAGCGAGACTAGGGCTATCTCCAGAATTCCCTATCGAATAATTCAGTCAAAATATCTGCAGATCTTGCAAAATATGATTATCCTATGCTTTAAACATTACAGAGCAGCTTGTTTTTAAAATCAGATATACGGGGTTCCAAGCAAATGACCGTTGCACCATCTTGGTTAATATAGGCGAAGCATCGGGCACCTGAAATAATCTGCATACCTCAATAACTATAGACTTTGCTATCGCTGTCGAAATTGGTGATAGTTTACTAGTAGAAATGAACGCCATCTGTCTTGCTAGAGAAATGTGACAATGTCACATCTAACATGGCTATACCTCATAAAAAAAAATATTAAAAAAAAAATCGGCATTTAGTAGCCAAGCTTACAATAATCGATAGACCTACTTCAATGAATACAACACTTGCTGATCGTCAAATCTATATCTCTGATCTGTTTTAGTTTTTTAAGTCAATTGACAAGTCGTTTTATTGAGAATTGTATATCAGTCAAGCTTCGGTTGTGTGTGTTCAGCTAAAACACCATGGAGATGTAATGTTCATGCAAAAAATAAGTTCGTCATACAAGAAAACTTTTGAGACAGTTTTCGCTGCGTAAAAGCCATAAAAGAAAACACGTAACAAAATTGCCCAGTTTTGATTGGTCGGTATCGGCCATACTTCTCCTTGAGGGAATTGGTTAATTTTACTGTGGCGTTATCAAGTTTTGACTTGGGGAAAGAAATATATGGTTAACTTAGCAACAGATTACTAGGGATCATATTCAGGAAATTTTAATCGATTCATATTCAGTAAAAATGTTGCGCATTTATCTCAAATGTTAAATCCAGTTACCAATATTTTGCTACGCGATGTTAGTGGAAAGCCGTAGCATTAGAATCTCAAGTGTTAATGAAAAACAGATATCCAATGATTCGCCTATCTGATTATCTCTTGTTCACCGCGTGACATCACCACAGCTCATGCATATACAAATTTGTACCAAAACCCAACCTACAAAGGTCAATATCTTGGCAACCAGTGTGATTATTTCGGTGAAATCAAGGCAAATATTCTCAGATATCTCTCTTCAGTCGATACATTCCAATGGAAATTCTATTTAAATACGCCATGACCCAGCCGGCAGAACAGAACTCGTAGCAACGACAGTAGTATAGAGCAAGCAAAAAAGGTCTCATTTTGCCGGGGGAGGTAACTCTTGGTGGCGGTAGGTGGCGTTGTGGTTCTGGATTGCATCAGCCTTGGCTGTGTGCCAAGTTTTGAGTTCCCCCGGGTACAATTGAAGGGGATACTTGGTCAAACTACCTCCAGTACAGAAGAGTTCCAAAGGGGAGTTAACTCCCGAGGTCGGTGCTGATTTTCGGTCATAGTTATGGTTTTCTCCCCTGATTCGAACATTTGCATATTAAATCTATACGGGAAAATGCCTGTATGGGATATGGGATATCCGATGGGGTCGTATGAGGTATCATTGTGAAGCTTAGGTGAGGGGGCATCTGATGGGCTGGGTGTGGAGTTGAAATAGCGGCATTCTGCGCATGCGCGGTGGACCAAGGGTATGGAAATAGACGTTTTGGAACTAGGGAAGCCACTCATGGGCCGATTGTATCGAGTGAGGTATCCATGTAAAGCTTATGTGAAGGGGCATCTGACTGGCCTAGGGGCTCGGGCGTTGTCACCAATCTGCGCATGCGCAGACAGGGAATTGTGGGAAAATGGTATGGAAATAGACGTTTTAGGGTCTAGGGGAGCCCCTAATGGGTCGATGGAGTTGTATGAGGTATCCATGTGAAGTACACATGAGGGGGCATCTGACTGAACTAGTGGCTCGGTCGTTTTCTCCATTCTGCGCATGCGCAAACAGGGAATTTTGGGAAATGGATATGCAAATAGATGTTTTAGGGTCTAGGGGAGCCACTCATCGTCCGATGGAGTCATATGAGGTATCAATGTGAAGCACACATGAGGGGGCATCTGACTGAACTGTGTGCTTGGCCGTTGTCACCATTCTGCGCATGCGCAGACAGAGAATTGTGGGAAAAGGGTATGGAAATAGACGTTTGGGGATCTAGGGAAGCCCCTAATGGTCCGATTGAGTCGAGTGAGGTATCGATGTGAAGGACACATGAGGGGGCATCCGCCTGGACTAGTGGCTTGGGCGTTGTCACCATTCTGCGCATGCGCGGTGGACCAAGGGTATGGAAATAGACGTTTTGGGATCTAGGGAAGCCCCTAATGGGTCGATTGAGTCGAGTGAGGTATCAAAGTGAAGCTTATGTGAAGGGGCATCTGCCTGGCCTAGTGTCTCGGCCATTGCCACCATTCTGCGCATGCGCAGACAGGGAATTGTGGGAAAAGGGTATGGAAATAGACGTTTTGAGATCTAGAGGAGCCCCTAATGGACCGATAGAGCCGTATGAGGTATCAATGTGAAGCACACATGAGGGGGCACCCGCCTGGACTAGTGTTTCGGCCGTTGTCACCATTCTGCGCATGCGCAAACAGGGAATTGTGAGCAACGCCTGCCAACGCCAAGCTCAACGCTTCAACGCCCTGGTGAATTAGCCCAAAAGCTCTGATTTTCATGGAATTGTCATTAATATATTGGAAATGCAGTGACGCCCGTCAACGCTCGTAGTTACGCCTTAACGCTCTAGCATAGCGCCTTGACGCCATGATATAGACCGGAGAGAAAAAACAACAACAACAAGGATGACACATGAGAGAACAACAACAACAACAACAAGTTTTTTTCATATAGTTTATTTTCCCCTCCATAATAACATACCCACGCTGGGGGAGCCGCGTTGGGTATGTTTACAATTCAAGAAAGACTGTCCAATCAGACACCGCCATTTGGTCCTGCCATATTCGTTCTTGCCCGTTAGATGTATTCTCGGCTGCACTTGTCCAATCAGAATCCGTCCGGTCAGGCCTGGATATTCGTTGGGCAGCATATCCTGAAACAGTTGTTTGCGCATTCTTATCGCATTTTCCAGGGCCTCGGTGGGTGGTAAACCCATATCCTCTTCCAAGTGACGCTTGGTCTTCATGATGGATCTGTGCGTGGGGTCCCCTTTCATTTCAAGCGGTAGTAAGGTATACTCTTCATAGATCGCCATGGCTGTTTTCTCTGATGCGGGGCCGCATTTCGGTGTACGCCTGTTGTAAGTTATCCTGTCCCGCGTCCTCGATCGCTTCAGCGTGAGTATTGATAGCTGCTGTCACAATACGATCCCAGAAGGTAGGTTCTGCCTCACTTTCCTGGGATGGGGGCTGACTATCTGAGGTCAAGCTCTCCATATCAGTAGATAGACTGTCAGCAATCTTGGATTCGGTATCAGTCGATGCACTCTCATCAATTCTCTGTATCAGCATCTGCCTCAACGGACTCCTCGGCGTCTTCAGTCCCATGTATATTTTCTGGTGTCGCATCATATCGTAATGTCTGGTGAACGTGCGTTCACACTCAGAACAAGTATAAGCCATGTTGACGGTTGAACGGCGACTGTGGGTGTTTTGGGAATACACTCGCTTTCATAGACAGTAACGCCCACCAACGCCCACTGTTACGCCTTAACGCCCTATATATACGCCTTAACGCTCGTCTCAACGCTTCAACACACTTTCTTAACGCTTTAACGGCGTTTAATGATGCGTTCAAACAAATGTTGCTTTTGTCCTATTGCTCTGACATACGCCGCTTTCCAGTTCATGCCCGAGGTGTTCAGCATCGACGCTGTTCTTTCGATTTCCATATGGACTGGGTCCTTGTCCAACAATTTCATATGGGTCACGAGGTCGACATACTGCTGACGTAAAGCCCGTCGTAGTCTGGGTGCCAATCTGTTATGGGCTAAAATTGCAGCTTCTTTTTTCGAATATCCTTTGTGTTGAAACTTGTTTTCTGTGGCCCTCAACGTCTCGCCCAGCTCGGCGTCCATACTTTCTTTGAACAAATCCTTCCATAGCCTCGAGTTCACATTATGTTCATTCCCTTGTACGGGTACGGGTTGGGCCTTCACGATTGGGTGATATTCCGGGACTGATGGTATGAAGCGGACCCGCTGTATGGGAGTGGGCTGCTGCTGCTGCTCTGCCAGGAGTGGACTCGGCGGATGGTGTAGGGGTATATGCCGTTGTGGTGATTCCTCGCCGGGTAACAGGTGGGTCGTCAGCCGACGATCTTCGGGGGTATGGGCCTTTACATCTACGAACAGGTAGCCGTACGGACGACTTGTCGCCCCCTGAAACGCCTGCATGAAATGGTCGATGTTCTGAGGATAAATTCGACTACCAAACACACGGATTTGTGCTCTGTCGATGGGATT